>CALYLW010001879.1:0-85384 GCA_944989445.1 Ampullaceana balthica
TTAAGAGCTCTATAAAAGTTGTGTCTCCTCGTTGGCGCATATTTTGAGTGAGTTCACAAAACGAAAGCGTTCGCCATAAATGATCTGCGGGTTCGAAACTTTTCGGTTGATGAAACACTGGACTTCCTCTCACGGGTGGTAGTTGCATTAAGTCACCAAAAAGCAAAACATTTATTCCACCAAAATATACATCACTGTTTTTAATCTGTTGCAATCGTGAGTTTAAATGATCCAGCATTTCGTAGGGAACCATTGAGATCTCATCAATAATCAGTAATTCTGTTTTCCGCCATTGTAATCGCAAATTTTTTAAGTAAATGCCAGTGAGATTTGGCAATCTTAATATCTTTCCATCGCGCTGTACCGGCAATTTAAACATAGAGTGAAGTGTGCGGCCGTTTATCAACTTTGCCGCGACACCAGTAAGAGCAGCGACTTTGACTGAATCCATATCTCCGTTATAGCAACGAATGAATATTTCCTTGACAAGGTTCAGGGCGAACGTTTTTCCCGATCCGGCACCACCAGTAACATGAATTCTTACTCGGTCAGATGATCCCTGTTGTTGTCTTTTGATACTTTGTGTGATAAAGTTAAAAAGATCTCTTTGGCCAACATTCGCCTTTGCTAATGATGCTTGGAACTCGTCCTCAGTTGGCCTGATATCATGTTCGTCTTGTTCAATATCATCGATGTCGTCTTCGATATTTGGATCTTCCAATTGAATGAAAGCATTAGCACGATTGAGTGCATTATCTAACTGACGGTCTCGAGTGCGATGAATTTCCATATATGCATTAGCTGCCCTCAGCTTGGCTTCTGTCGCAAGGAATGCTTCTTTTGGTGAGTTGTAGTTTGAACCGTCGGGTTTTCTTAACAGTTCATTCTCAGTTCGGAACGGAACATATTGTGCAAGAAGACTGTAATAGTAATTTTCGGATCATTAGCTTCTCGAAAGTTAGGCACTCGTACTACGGCGGGACGATTTCTGATCTTCATTTTTGTCCCGTCTAATAAGGTCAGCATAGGTAATGGTCGAAATACTAGGGGGTCATCGTATGCATCTTGATCACCATCATCTTCGTTCGCAGAAGCCTTACCATAATGAGGTTCAAACAACATGGCAAACTCCATAAGTGACATCTGTTCAAATTTATATGAAGGGTGTGGATCACGGGGACGCTGCACATATCTTTCAATAATATCTTTACAGTAGCCAGTTGCAGCATCATTGATAAAACGGAGCACTTTATAGCGTTGTTCTGGTTTGCGCGTGTTGATAAAGACGCATCTTCGAGAAGACTGCTTTAAGACAAGATGACACAAGCGAAATACACATTCGCATGCAGATACTTGGCGTTCATGAAGAATTTTCATACATATCTTGAAGAGCTTTGTGGAAGTGCTGCTTTCTTCTTGTCGAATTTTTTTTATTGCTTCCCTCAAACCTGCTGACATCTCTGTTGGCTCATTTTTCGAACAATATTTTGCCACATACATTGCAACAGACTCGTTGTTTCCACATGGTTGAATGTCCATATTTCCCATCCAAAACTTTAATAACTTGATGTTATAGTTGTTAATGAATTCTTCACCGGGTTTACGTTTCAAGATACATATGCGACCACCGTTTTTAATGAATTCATCCGATGTATTGGCAACTATGTGAGTTCGGTCACTTGGAATTCGAGGATAGTTGAACCGACAGTCTATGGAATGGTTCTTGTGACACGTATGCGTGTGATGATGTCGTTGTACACCATTTACAAGAGCTTTCAATTCAGGATCTTTAGGTACCTCACACGTCAACACCTCATCAATTCGAGAAATGCCCTCAGGAGTATTAAAATCTGGAGTTCCTTCTATCCAAACAAGCATGTGAAGGTGTGGAGAACCTCTGTTTTGGAACTCAATGCGCCACCAAAAATCAATTAGTTTACCTCCAAGAGTTGTTTCATCTGATTTCAACAAAGACATGAGTGCATTGACTCGAATCATGAAGTGGCGGCTTACGACGACTGGATACTTTTCCACGAGTTTCTGTGCATCATATGTACTTACATCCTTCGGATTTTTGTTAGGAGCGCCATCACTGTGCAATAATGCTATAATCATGTCTTCCCAATGAAGATCATTGCAGCTGAAAGTGAGGAAGTAATGTGGCGGTCCTAAACATCGGATTTGTGCAACAAGTCCACTCAGAGCAGTATTCCAATAGGCCATTGAGCCACGCCAAGTCTCACTCAGAGCAGTATTCCAATAGGCCATTGAGCCACGCCAAGTCCACTCAGAGCAGTATTCCAATAGGCCATTGAGCCACGCCAAGTCCACTCAGAGCAGTATTCCAATAGGCCATTGAGCCACGCCAAGTCCACTCAGAGCAGTATTCCAATAGGCCATTGAGCCACGCCAAGTCTCACTCAGAGCAGTATTCCAATAGGCCATTGAGCCACGCCAAGCTCACTCAGAGCAGTATTCCAATAGGCCATTGAGCCACGCCAAGCTCACTCAGAGCAGTATTCCAATAGGCCATTGAGCCACGCCAAGTCCACTCAGAGCAGTATTCCAATAGGCCATTGAGCCACGCCAAGTCCACTCAGAGCAGTATTCCAATAGGCCATTGAGCCACGCCAAGTCCACTCAGAGCAGTATTCCAATAGGCCATTGAGCCACGCCAAGTCCACTCAGAGCAGTATTCCAATAGGCCATTGAGCCACGCCAAGCTCACTCAGAGCAGTATTCCAATAGGCCATTGAGCCACGCCAAGCTCACTCAGAGCAGTATTCCAATAGGCCATTGAGCCACGCCAAGCTCACTCAGAGCAGTATTCCAATAGGCCATTGAGCCACGCCAAGTCCACTCAGAGCAGTATTCCAATAGGCCATTGAGCCACGCCAAGCTCACTCAGAGCAGTATTCCAATAGGCCATTGAGCCACGCCAAGTCCACTCAGAGCAGTATTCCAATAGGCCATTGAGCCACGCCAAGCTCACTCAGAGCAGTATTCCAATAGGCCATTGAGCCACGCCAAGCTCACTCAGAGCAGTATTCCAATAGGCCATTGAGCCACGCCAAGTCCACTCAGAGCAGTATTCCAATAGGCCATTGAGCCACGCCAAGTCTCACTCAGAGCAGTATTCCAATAGGCCATTGAGCCACGCCAAGTTCACTCAGAGCAGTATTCCAATAGGCCATTGAGCCACGCCAAGTCCACTCAGAGCAGTATTCCAATAGGCCATTGAGCCACGCCAAGCTCACTCAGAGCAGTATTCCAATAGGCCATTGAGCCACGCCAAGCTCACTCAGAGCAGTATTCCAATAGGCCATTGAGCCACGCCAAGTCACTCAGAGCAGTATTCCAATAGGCCATTGAGCCACGCCAAGCTCACTCAGAGCAGTATTCCAATAGGCCATTGAGCCACGCCAAGTCACTCAGAGCAGTATTCCAATAGGCCATTGAGCCACGCCAAGTTCACTCAGAGCAGTATTCCAATAGGCCATTGAGCCACGCCAAGTCCACTCAGAGCAGTATTCCAATAGGCCATTGAGCCACGCCAAGCTCACTCAGAGCAGTATTCCAATAGGCCATTGAGCCACGCCAAGTTCACTCAGAGCAGTATTCCAATAGGCCATTGAGCCACGCCAAGTTCACTCAGAGCAGTATTCCAATAGGCCATTGAGCCACGCCAAGTTCACTCAGAGCAGTATTCCAATAGGCCATTGAGCCACGCCAAGCTCACTCAGAGCAGTATTCCAATAGGCCATTGAGCCACGCCAAGTCCACTCAGAGCAGTATTCCAATAGGCCATTGAGCCACGCCAAGTCCACTCAGAGCAGTATTCCAATAGGCCATTGAGCCACGCCAAGTCCACTCAGAGCAGTATTCCAATAGGCCATTGAGCCACGCCAAGCTCACTCAGAGCAGTATTCCAATAGGCCATTGAGCCACGCCAAGCTCACTCAGAGCAGTATTCCAATAGGCCATTGAGCCACGCCAAGCTCACTCAGAGCAGTATTCCAATAGGCCATTGAGCCACGCCAAGCTCACTCAGAGCAGTATTCCAATAGGCCATTGAGCCACGCCAAGTTCACTCAGAGCAGTATTCCAATAGGCCATTGAGCCACGCCAAGTTCACTCAGAGCAGTATTCCAATAGGCCATTGAGCCACGCCAAGTCACTCAGAGCAGTATTCCAATAGGCCATTGAGCCACGCCAAGCTCACTCAGAGCAGTATTCCAATAGGCCATTGAGCCACGCCAAGTCCACTCAGAGCAGTATTCCAATAGGCCATTGAGCCACGCCAAGTCCACTCAGAGCAGTATTCCAATAGGCCATTGAGCCACGCCAAGTCCACTCAGAGCAGTATTCCAATAGGCCATTGAGCCACGCCAAGTCCACTCAGAGCAGTATTCCAATAGGCCATTGAGCCACGCCAAGTCCACTCAGAGCAGTATTCCAATAGGCCATTGAGCCACGCCAAGTCCACTCAGAGCAGTATTCCAATAGGCCATTGAGCCACGCCAAGCTCACTCAGAGCAGTATTCCAATAGGCCATTGAGCCACGCAAATTCTTGACATAGAGATGAATATCATCCGCAACCGTATCGTTATGTTGAATTTTCTTACCGCAAACGTTGATATTGTTCTGAATACGATGATACTCATACATCGAGAGAGCGTAAAAAAGATAGTCTGTGCGCTGAAATCTAGTATCTTTGCCCATGATACGTGATTGGAAATAATTTAGTGGTGAATATTCATGCTATTCACCGCAAACAGTGTCAGTCATCATTGTTGATGTTAGAGTATATCTCGTTTCAGGTTGCAGACACGGTCAGTAGCACTCCCCGGGTACACAAAGGTAGGCGATCTCTGCAATTAAAAAATGACCATCGTCTAAAGTCCAAGATTCATTATTAAAAAGTGGACGCTCTTGAACCAGGATGTCATGTGTAGCTTAAAAGAGCTGCTCATTGACAAGACGTTTCCAGAGGCGTAACTGTCGTGGTATGACGTAAAGCATAGAAAACAAATTATTGTTTTTTTCTAGAACTTAATCGCGGACATGCGATGGTGTGCGCAGACTTTGCTCTATATAACTACTGGACTATGACGAAAATACATTAATTTCATGCTTTTATCATGTTGTGATTGTTAAGAAACTTTAAGACGGCCATGTCTTTTGTAAATTATGTTGGAAATTTATTTGAATTACCTTTATCACAGCCAAAGGCTGGTGTATAATCGGCATCCTTCAATCTCGTGAGACAATGGTGCATCACTTTGGGTTGGCTTGCATTTCCTCGTGCGGCTGTACATTACTATTCTTGAGTGACAGTCTTTACCACAGCTTTTGTACACGAGTTCTGTGCTTCCCAATATTTTGGCATTTCTCCTAGCTCTTCTGTCTGTAACCTCCTCCATCCACGCTATTATGACGTCCTCTTTGAGAACTTTGCGCAACATAGATCGGTTTTCTGCCTTATACTCCCAGACACTTGTGCGCATCATGGCTGCTTTCATGTCTCTGGCATACATCTTAAAATAGGAGATGTAAGTGGCCTGTGTTCCTCTTTCCTGATACCAGTTATCCATATAAAAGGTCCTTTGGAATGCGAAACGGGCTCATTCTTTTTACGTGTCCTAGCCAGCTAAGACGTCGTTCACTAAGGATTAATAAAAGACCTTGGATATTGGCACGCATCAGGACCTCACTATTTAACACCTTGTCTTGCCATTTAATGCCAAGATCGCGACACAGGCACCTCAAGTGGAAGCTATTAAGCTTGCGCTCATGAGATGTGTGAGAGGTCCATGTCTCGCTCCCGTATAGCAGCGTACTAATGACGCATTCTCGATAGACACAAAGTTTAGTTTTCTCCCTTAGCTTGGTGTTTTGCCAAGCCCATTTATTTAGTTTAGACATTGTGGCAGCTACCTTGCCAATTCTACTGTTTATTTCGTCATCGATGGGCATTGTATACGAGACCTTGGATCCCAAGTAGGTGAGGCTGTCCAAAACCTCCAAGTTTTGATTGTCGATGTTGATGGTAGGAGGATATCATGTTTTTTGGTACATGATGTTTGTCTTTTTCAAGATGATTTGCAGACCGTATTCATTGCAGGCGTTGGGGCAGCTTAATACTAGTTGTTGTAAATCAGTGCCTGTGTGTGCTATCAGTGCTGCATCATACGCAAAAAGTAGTTCGCAAATTAAGACATCTGTCGTTTTGTGTTGGTTTTGGCTCAGAGGCGAGCAGTGTTGTAAAGTACTCCATCAGCTCTGGTGTGTAACCATATTTCATCTCTGCTATCTTTTAATGTGTATCGAAGCAGTACAGAGAAGAATATTGAAAACAGTTGTGGTGCGAGTTCACAACTCTGTTTAACACCAATGCTGACTGAAAAAGGCTTCTGAGGTAACTCCATCGAACTGCACTGTGCCCTGCATATTTTCATGGAAATGTCTGGTGATGGCGAGTAGGTGTAAGGGACAGCCAACTTTTTCCAGGATTTGAAAAAAAGCCGTTGCGACTGACTAAATCAAAGGCTTTTGTAATATCAACAAAGGCAATGTATAAAGCCATCTGCTGCTCTCTGCTCTGCATTTTTCATTGAGCTGACGTATGGAGAACACAATGTGTACGGTAGACCAACCAGCTCGGAAACCACACGCAGATTCTGGATAAACTAGAGAGGCTAAACTATGTACTCGTGTTAGTATGACATGGTAAAAGCCTTTTTATTATTTTGACTAGTTCGTGCTGCGGCGCCGTGACGCCTGCGGCGCCCTCTTTTTTTAAGGGCGCCTCAATTCCACAGGAAGATAATCGAGAAGATTTTGTTGAATTGTGTAATTTGATACTTGGTTTGGATAGCAAACTTTGTGACAAACTTCACAGATACTATCAGCATAAACAAAATATTTTACTTTATAAGCTTCCACGGTTGCGTTCATCTGTATTCTTCTTTCTGCATGAAAATGACGATCTTGTGATAGGCGAGAATCACGTGACACTGGTGATTCTTCACGTCGTCGTTTTGCATCAGAAAGGCGTTTTTTCTTGAGACGTGAGTCACGAGACACTGATGATTCTTTACTTCGTCTTATTGCATCAGATTGACGTTTTTTCTTGAGACATGAGTCATGAGACACTGACGATTCTTCATTTCGTCTTATTACATCAGATTTGCGTTGTTTCTTGAGACGGGATTCATGAGACACTGATGATTCTTCATTTCGTCTTATTACATCAGATTTGCGTTGTTTCTTGAGACGGGATTCATGAGACACTGATGATTCTTCATTTCGTCTTATTACATCAGATTTGCGTTGTTTCTTGAGACGGGATTCATGAGACACTGATGATTCTTCATTTCGTCTTATTACATCACATTTGCGTTGTTTATTGAGACGGGATTCATGAGACACTGATGATTCTTTACTTCGTCTTTTTGCTAGAGATTGGCGTTTTTTTGAAAGTCGAATCTCACATGCAGTAGGCAGTTCATTTTGTTTTTTTAATAGACGCTTTAGTTTTTCTTTTTCAAGTCTGTACTTTCTTTGCATTGGAGTCTCTAATTTTTTATGTTTCATGTCTCAAATAACAAAGATTAAATATAATTATTTTCTTAATAATGTCTCACTTTTGCAAATCGTCTCAAATATATAAACAATGAATCATCAATCGTATGTTATTAATGTTTTGTATTTTCTTTGACTAACAATTACTGATAACTTTTTTACATAGCCAAATTGTGTAGCCAAATTGTGACAAAGCTAGCACAATGCGGCAATAGCAAAGCTAGCACAATGCAATATCACAACAAATAGTTAACTCTGGATTCAGCTGTCACAACAAATAGTTAACTCTGGATTCAGCTGTCACAACAAATAGTTAACTCTGGATTCAGCTGTCACAACAAATAGTTAACTCTGGATTCAGCTGTTTGAATAGCAAAGCTAGCACAATGCAATATAGCAATGCAATATAGCAAAGCTAGCACAATGCAATATAGCAATGCAATATAGCAATGCAATATAGCAAAGCTAGCACAATGCAATATCACAACAAATAGTTAACTCTGGATTCAGCTTTCAAACAGTATTTAATTGTGTAAACAGCAACTACATATTCTCTTTTGTTGTTGTTTGGTACACCAAACCGTCATTCTCTCTATCTTTACTTCCTTTCCACTTCTATTATCATAGTGCGGTGCACAATTGTGCGGCGCTGTGTGGGTGTGCAAAATACAAAATTGCAGTTGTGTCGTAAAACGTGTTTAATATAATGCGCACCGATCAGGAATAGGTTTATAAAAAGTGTTGTCAGTAAAATACGCACCTTATTGCGCGACAGAAAGGTTGTTCAATATAATACGCACCGCGACGCTCTATCTCAAAAAATAGCATGATACATAGGAATAAATAAAATAATCTAAAAAATCAATAATTTAATTACGGTACATGCGATCGATCTGAAATTTTGATACATTGTTTTTATCATCGGTACAAAACTGCCTGCAAAATTTCAGCTCGCTATCTTGCGAGCAAGTGGGTTTAAAATCGATCAAAAGTTTTGGCGTCAAGCACGCAAGCAAGGTCGGCCGCAGACACCACGAGTTAATATAAAGGATTTAAAAAGCAGAGTGATTTCCCCCATGACAATGAAGTTATTAAAAAATACAAACAATACCTTAGGCTTATAAAAAGAACTTACAAATGAAATAGATATAATAACAAAATGCTACCTCACTTGGGAGACCTGTACTAGAAATGCATCTTCATCTTCTGTATGGACCACATCCACACACATGACAGCACTGCCGCAGACACCACGAGTTAATATAAAGGATTTAAAAAGCAGAGTGATTTCCCCCATGTCAATGAAGTTATTAAAAAATCAAACAATACCTTAGGCTTTATAAAAAGAAACTTTAACAAATGTAATAGAGATATAAAACTAAAATGCTACCTCACTTTGGTGAGACCTGTACTAGAATATGCATCTTCATCTTCTGTATGGGACCCATCCACCAAAGAAAACATTGATAAACTAGAACAAATTCAAAAAAGAGCTGCCAGAGTTCATTACTGGAGAATATTCGAAACTGACAAGAATAACACCATTAGTTAAATCATTAAACCTTGAAACACTAGAGGATAGAAGAACCAAAAGCAAAGTAGTAATCATACATAAAGCAATTAATTCTAATTTAGAAATACAACACAAAGATAACTTAATACAACCCTCAGATAGACATAAGGATAAAAACACCTTTCTTATTCCGTATGCAAGAACAAACACATACAAGTTTTCCTTCTTCCCGTCCGGAATTCGGGCGTGGAATGGGTTGCCTGAAGAATCCAGGAAAACCAACACTTTATCAACATTTAAATCTCTAATAAAAATGCAGGACTAAACACAAACCATAGATAAGCGTAGGACGCAATAATCTTCTGAATAGAAGGAGCGTCTGTAAACAGATAAGAAAAGATAAGCGTTAGGCGGCAGTGACAAATGAGCGTAAATATATTATTAATATATATATTCTTACCAAATCTAGACACACTAATTTTTTTTTAATTTCCGCATCTTATATTTCGTAAGAGATATAATAATAATAAATTGATAATTTATATAGCGCTGTATCCCCGTAAGGAACTGGGCTCACAGCGCTTTACATGAAGGTGTTAACATACATATAAGTAATAAATTAGCATTCATACCATAGCAACCACATTAATTACAGTATATAAACAAAAAAGCAACGTTAATCCTTAAAATGATTAAAATCAGTAAAATATTCTGTCCACTCAACGATTTTACTATCATGTCTTGCCAAAAAATTGTTTTTCTTATTTTTATCCCATCCCTTGTTTTAACCATTTCTTTTCACGATAAAGACCTTGTACAAGGGATATAATATCAGTGTCGATGATTTGCAGTTATGTATTGTTGAAAACAATACATGTTTTAAATCGTTCCAACTGTGTAATATCATTTAGGTCTACGGATCAAAGTAATTGAAATTCCGACAGCTGCCAGAAAGTAAATATAGATACTTAGTGATCTGAAAATTAACGTAAATAAAAAATCATATTACATATACCATTATATATCATATTGGTCATTCTATAGATTGCAAGTACAAACATGCAAAAGTGACGCTGTTTATCAACGATTAATGTCAAAATAGATGTGTTAAAATTTTAGTTTTCAATTATATCGGAGTTAAATTTTGTTTTATTTTTTAAATATAAAATGAAAATTGTATCTTTTCTTTGTTGTCGTAATATTTAATTAATTGATTATTTAGTTTATTATTTAATTAAAGTTAATGGATGGTTGAAATGGTATTTATTTATTTTTAAATTGTGAACACATTTAGCCAAGGCATCCGCAAAAAGATGTTTAGCTCTTCCACCGTAAAAGTTTAAATACTGATGTAGAGGTCGTTGTTTTATACATCACAGACCCCTTTCTATTCAGAAGAATGTGGAACCCTGTATTTATCCAAGGTTTTCTCCCAGTTTTGTTTTTTTTCAAATATTTTTTTAAAAAGAGTTTTAAATGTTCACAGCGGGTTGGTTTTCCGGGTTAGTTAAGACGAACCATTCCAATCTCGATTAAAGAATTTCTTTTTCTATTTCTTTTACTCTCGATCTCTTTATGACCAAATGTCTCTCTATATCTCACACTCTATATTTCTATATTTTATTTATTCTTCTATTTCCCTTTCCTTTCCATCTCTTTATGTCCCTATGTCTCTCTATATCTCGCACTCTATATTTCTATATTTTATTTCTTCTTCTATTTCCCTTTCCATTCCATCTCTTTATGTCCATATGTCTCTCTATATCTCGCACTCTATATTTCTATATTTTATTTCTTCTTCTATTTCCCTTTCCTTTCCATCTCTTTATGTCCCTATGTCTCTCTATATCTCGCACTCTATATTTCTATATTTTATTTCTTCTTCTATTTCCCTTTCCTTTCCATCTCTTTATGTCCATATGTCTCTCTATATCTCGCACTCTATATTTCTATATTTCCGTCCTCATTCTTCCTTCAACTCTGTGCATCTTTAACTTTCTCACAATGTTTTGTCTCCACCTCTCTTTCTCTCTTACTTTATCTACAAATGTCTGAAACATTCTAACTCTCTTCTCACTTTCACTCTCCTTTCTTCTCCTTCCCCCTCCCTCTCTCTGTCTGTCCGCCTCTCTCTCTCTCTATTTCTATCGTGCTCACCATACCTCACTGTTTCAGACACTTAAACACACTTTAACGAAAGGATATTTTATATTTGCTTTTCTTTTCTATGTTAAAATTTCGTTTTAGGGCCTTGCAAACAAAACAAAATTCAACAATGGAGGTGGGCGGTGTTAGAGTTGAACTTGGAACAGTTTCTGTATATCAAGACACTGCACTTTGAGGGAAGACTTTATGATGGTAATACGAGTTTGTAATTTTTTTGTTGTTTTTAATATATGCCATGATTGTAAAAAAAAGTGCTAGAAAGTGTCATTATAATTAAACTGAATAAACGAGGAACGATTATAGCTTGAAATTGTGGTTAATCTTGTTATATACCAACAAACTTCATGACCGTTAATTCTTGCTAGAGTTTCTCGTTGATTTGTTTGTCTATATTTGTAAAAACAATCTTTTTTATTTAATATATTTTTAAAACTAGAATGGATATTTAAATGTTTTTAAATTACATTTTTGAATACTTAGAAATGAAATAAAGATATTTTTTCTCTCCTCTCATTATGTCTGTACCTGTCACTCACGATCTTCATCTTTATATCTGTCTATTTTTTGTCTTTATTTTTTTTTCTCTCAGTATCCTCATTTCTCTCTCTCTCTCTCTCTCTGTCCCTGTTTCTCTCGGTACATAAATTTGTATATATATATTTCTCTTTCTCTCCCCATTTCTCTCTTCAATTATTCACCGACATAATTAGATTCTTAGCTAAACAAAATTTGGCGTTGAGAGGTCATCGTTAAAGTATTCATGAGGAAGACATCAATTGAATTGAAAATATAGGACATTTTCTAGAGCTTTTGGACTTGTTGGCCAAGTAAGACTCAGTATTATGTGAACATTTAGTACAAATTAAGATGGGTAATAAATATAGTGTCCTAATTGTGGAAAATGATTCAAAATGAATTCATAGACCTATTGAGAGGTGCAGCGAGAAAAAACAATAATGGACCAATTAAAGCAAGCTAAAAACTTTTGTATGATATTTGACAGCTCTCCAGATATTTCCCACAAATATTAAACTAGTCAAATTAAAAGATACGTAGTTATTGATGTTGGCGAAGTTAAAGTTGTAGAATCGTTTATTTACTTTGTAGAAAATAAAGGAAAAACCAAGTTAGAAGGGAAAAACATGTGAGTGGGGGAAAATCACAAGACGTGGTCCTATCTTTAGAACATGAAGTACAACGAGAAATCTTTTAATCCATGGATCGAATTATAAAGGAATTAAAAGAACTCTTTGATCAGTTGCATGTCCATGTAAGAAAATATTCGTGTATAAATAGTATAATCCCATATAACCTACTAAGTGAAGAAATTGAATGTCAAATAAATGATTTTATTGACATTGATAAAGAACAGTTCCATAATGAAAGAAAAATGATCCAGGTTTTGTGGCTGTACCTATACTACAAAAAGAGGCATTGCGTTGGGAAAATTGAGGAAAAGGCCCGCTTGTCGTATTAGTTTATAAATAGAGCTTAAATATATTGTTTTCATTGCACAATTTGTTTGTGTATTTTGTATTCTAAGAATTTTTATAACAATTATTGTTATCAGTGTCGCTAGTTGTGAAAGGGGCTTCTCCAAACTGAAGTTGATAAAAGATTATCTTCATTCCACAATGAGTGCATGATTTAAGACAGGGGTTGGGAAACCATGGCTCGCGAGCCAGATGTGGCTCTATTGATGGCTGCATCTAACTCTCAGACAAATGTTCGACTATTCTTAAAAAAACGTTTATTCAGATTCCTTTGAATTGCATAAACAATAAACAGCATAACAATGATATTAAAAAGAATTAAGAGACTTAATTATGGTACTTATAGTGTTAAAATTACACAAAATGCACACATTTACTTGAATTTTTAGTTTTAAAAGTAATGTATGGCTCTCTCAGAAAGTTTCCCGACCCTTGATTTAAGACTACAAAATCGTGCAATATTGTCCATAGAACAAAATATAACAAATTATTTAAATTTTGATAGCATAATATAATACACGATTTTTCTATTATGAAAGTTAGGAAAATAAATGTATAAATAATATGTTTACATACTAATGTACACAATTTGTTTGTAAAAATATAATTAAATAATTTATTTATAAATACAAAATGGTAATTTAATTTTTTGGTGTAAATTTGGAATACATTTGTATCATAAGGGGTGGTGGGGGGGGTTTTGGGGCTTGGTGCAACCTCAGTAACTTTCTTGTAACCTTTAAAAAAAAAGTATCTTGTATTTTTATAAAAATATGTATTTATAGGTATAACATCTTATTTGGCCTCCTTTATTGCCACTAACTTAAATATGGCATTCAATGGTAGAAATGTTCGCCACCTTTACTTTGTTTCAATTACAATTATTTATTTATGTTTATTAATTTATAAAAACAATGATACCACGTACTTAGAAAGGGCGGCAAAAGGTCTAGCTACGCCACTGAATTAGTGTGATTGTTAATCTGCTTATGAAAGTCGTCTAGCTAGAGCAAGGACGAGCAAAGTGTCCCTTACCCCTGACTGAATTTGTTAAAATTTTGTTTTGGGGTCAACCCTTCTCATGGTTTCACCCGCTCCTGTATGCACCCCCATAACTTAGAATCTGGGAGCGAAGAAGAATAAGTCAGAAAACTATCCGACATGTGAGTAGGCCACATAAGGCTGCTCATAACTAAAACATGTATTTTTCAAATGGATTAGGAAAGAAATTATGACTACAGTACTAGTACAGAGAACAACAGTAATTTGACAATTCATTTTAAATCTACATGTAGTACAACAAAACAAAGATATTTTCCATGATTTAAAAAATTAAATTTTATTATTTGATCTTCAAACTACAAATTACAAAAATATTCATGAAACTTTGGCAAACATCTTTCAGATTGTGTAAAGCATAGGGGAGTTGCTGGACCAAGGAAACATCACAGCAGAGATGATAAGATAAATAGAAAGACGGATTACTTAATGAATGCATTTCTAAGGAAAGGATTAGGAAAACAAAAGAATGACTTAATCTTTGAGCTTTGTCCTGTCACCAATATACATTACAATGTTACAATGACATTGTTGCTATTTGGTTTAAGTTTAATAAGTATGTGTCTGTATTGTTCATTTTTTCCTCATCAAAAGGCCTTTTTCCTATACGGGTTCTCAGTCTGATGTGCCTCTGAAGAAATTGCTTTGTGTCTTATGATCACAAATTTTACATCGAAATGAAAATACACATGGTTTTAAATTTTAGTAAAATTTAGATTTAAAATCACGTAATTGACACGTAAATTTATTTTTTGCAGTGTGAACCCTCATATGATTAGTAAAAGTGTTTTTTTGTTAAATAGCATAATCACAAATAGAAAATTTGAATGGTCTATTATCATTGTGAACTGTCATCATATCGTTGGTCAGAGATTTCTTTTCTTTTCAAGTAAAGTTACAAAAAGTGCATTTGAATGGAAGATCATGAAGGTGATGATTTGCAAGCAAATAGTTGTTTATGAAGTGTTTTACAATGTTCACATTGAAAATGCTTATTCTGATTTCTTTTAAAAGAACAAATTTGTCAACAATGGCCTGAACAGTTTATTTTTACAGTCATACCATAGTCATAACATTGACCTGGAAGAATTAACAAAAAAAATTTTTTATTTTTTTTTAAAAATGTAAGCTGTTAATTGAGAAAAGGAGAAAAAAATTAACAAAAGTCACAACTTGACCAACTACATTCCAAAAAATAAAACTAAAAGCATAAGATGGTTGATAGTTTATCTCATAGTTATGTATAACTTTAGATTATTAGTGTCGGCAATAGAATACAAATACTTGTAATTTTATTAAATCCACAGGAGTAAAAACATTGATTAACTTACATAAAATTACAATAAATTACTTTTAAGTAGGGCTGCGGAAACTATCATTAAATTTTTTTATCAATTAAAATTAATTTGATTGATTAAAATTTAAGAAAATATTTCTAATATTTTTTTCACAATTTATTAATAATTTATATTTTTTGTTACTTACATACTTTTCCATCTATTATTATTATCTATTTAGACCTGCATACGTAAACAAAAAAGGTTTTTCTTCCTTATTTCTTGCATAGCAGAATGAATTTGCTGTGTTAAATCACAAAATTTGGGAGCCATGGTATTACCGACACTTAACCAACTTTGCAAAATAATGAATCGCGACTTAACGGGATTTATATATGTGTTATAAAAATATAATTAATCGATTGATCTTTCCTGGAGTAATCGAACACATTTTTTAAAATCAGTACCAGCCCTACTTTAAAGTAAAACAGAATTGAAAATAAATTATAACTAACACATCGATTGTTATACAATACCTCTCTAAAACACAAGCCCTAAAGAAATTGTTTCTATTACCTCATGATAATCTTTAACTTTAGCCTAAATAAACAAACTACCATTCAACTAAATAAAAGCTAGTAATACTAGTAATAATGATTAATTTGTATGTTTTGGTGCAATGGAAATGATACAGCGCCTTGCAATAATTGTCAGTAAGAGCAAGAGTGTGTATTTTAAATTCAATTTATGCATTGGTCATTATTTTCCCACAACATTTAATTATAGTAATATAAGATAACTAAAAGTAAAAGCAAAAAAGGTTTTTTTTTGTTTAAATTAACATCCAAAGGAACCTTCTCCCATATGGGATATCATATGCATCTAAAGAAATTGCTTTGTTGTAATTTTCCTACAACATTTTAAAGTTATAGAGAACTAGTTACGGTTAGAATTAATTATGAAGATAACAATCATCAAGGGTGCATGAATACAAATTTTATAGTATATGAATTGCTAATTAAGTTCTATGGACTATTGTTAAAGATATGATAATCAAGTACTTAAATCTAGTTCATGTAAGTCAGGTGCACTCTTTGAAGGTGTTTTTTTAGATTACATTTTAGGGTAAAAGCTTTTTCACAAACATGACATTGATAGGGCCTTTCTCCTGTATGTGTTCTCATGTGCACTTGAAGATGCTGCCTTGTATATGTCTTATGATCACAAATTTCACAAGCGAAATTTCGCAAATTAAAATGAAACTTCAAATGGGTTGTTAAATTGCCAGGCTGCCTACATCTATATTCACATAAATGGCATTTGATTGGTCTTTCACCAGTGTGAATCCACTTATGAGCTGTTAAATCACTTTTGTGCATAGCAGAAAAATCACACACAGAACATTTGTAAGGTCTATCATCCCTGTGACATCTCATATGCACAGCAAGATACTTATTTTTTTTCCCAGCAAAGTCACACACAGAACACTTGAATGGATAATCTTGAGGAAAATGGCATTTAAGATGATTTCCAAGCATATATTTACTCAGGAAATTTTTCTCACAATGGTCACATTGAAAAAATGTTTTCAAGTTTTCTTGTGATTGTAACTGTATAAATTGATCAACAATTGCTTGCACAGTTTCTTTTGCTTCTGAAACAGAAATGATGTGTTCTGATACAGGGAGTTCAGAAGTTAATTTAGTCAAGTGTTTATCGAAATGTCTCTCTATACGCTCCCACTTGCGAGTTTTAAAACCACATTTCTTGCACACAAACTTTTTATCAGGATGTGACATTTCCTTATGCTGTTTGAATATAATTTTCTCATGTGTCATGTAGTCACAAAAATAACATTGAAAGACTTCTAGGTCGGCATGTTTTTTCTTGAAGTGTCTTTTGAGTTTCTTGAATGTTGTGTAATATGTTCCACACAGTGAGCATTCAGCAATGAACTTCATTGTTTCCTCAGACATGGTTGGGTCAATAATTACTTGAGCTGCTGTCTTGTAGAATGAATTTTTAAAATTGCCTGTAAGTTGGAGAGTTTCCCTTTGTTTAATTTACAGTCATAACATTGGTCTGGAGAGTTAAAGAAAAATTTATTTCATTAAAAAAATGTAAGCAGTTAAATGGAAATATAAATAAAGGAATGTCGAAAAAGACCTACTACATTTCGAAAACTAAAAGCATATAACAGCATATAATTATATAGTTTATCTCATAAATATATAAAGCTATTTAAAGCTATGTATTATCAAGTCAGCAATAGTATATAAATAATTGGAGTTTTATTCCAAACATGAAAGTAAACATTGATTAACTTACAGAAAATTACATAAATTACCATAAATTAAAGTAAAACAGAATTGAAACTAAATTATAATTGACACATCCATTGGCATTATTTACATCTTTTAACCACAAACCCTAAATAAGTTTTCCTATGACCTCATCATAGTCTTCAACTTTAACAAACATACAATCATCACTCAAGTAAATAAAACCTAGTAAAATTGATTAATTTATATGTTTTGGTGCATAGGGAATCATACAACATCTTGCTATAATTGTCAGTAAGAGCAAGAGTGGGTATTTTAAAGTCAATTTATGAATTGGTCCTTATTTTTCTAAAACATTTTAAGTATAAGATTAACTTCAAGGACCATTTTTTTTCAAACATAACACCCAAAGGGCCCTTTTCCCGAAATTGGTTCTCCTGTCATCTGAAGAAATTGCTTAGTCATTATTTTCCTACAACATTTTAAAGATATAGAGAACTAGTTGAATTTAAAATAAATTATGAAGATAACAATAATGAAGGCTCCATGAATAGAAATTTTAGTTTATATTAATTGATTTTAATTCTATGGACTAATAGTAAAGATATGATAATCAGGTACTTTTATCTAGTTCATATGAATCAGGTGCACTCTTTGAAGGTGTATTTTAAGATGAAATTTTTTCCTAATTTTTTTTCCCACAAATATGACATCCAAATGGCTTTTCTCCTGTATGGGTTCTCATGTGCTCTTGAAGATGATACTTTGTAAATGTCTTATGATCACAAATTTCACAAGCAAAGTTTCTCAAATTAAAATGATACTTCAAATGGGTTGTTAAATTGCCAGGCTGCCTACATCTATATTCACATAAATGGCATTTGATTGGTCTTTCACCAGTGTGAATCCACTTATGAATTGTTAAATCACTTCTGTGTATAGCAGAAAAATCACACACAGAACATTTGTAAGGTCTATCATCATTGTGACATCTCATATGCGCAGTACGATACCTATTTTCTTTCCCAGCATAGTCACACACAGAACACTTGAATGGAAAATCTTGAGGAAAATGGCATTTAAGATGATTTTAAAGCATATATCTACTCATGAAATTTTTCTCACAATGGTCACATTGAAAAAATGTTTTCAAGTTTTCTTGTGATTGTAACTGAATAAATTGATCAACAATTGCTTGCACAGTTTCTTTTGCTTCTGAAACAGAAATGTTGTGTTCTGATACAGGGATTTCAGAAGTTGATTTAGTCAAGTGTTTATTGAAATGTCTCTCTATACGCTCCCACTTTTGAGTTTTAAAACCACATTTTTTGCACACAAACTTTTTATCAGGATGGGACATTTCCTTATGCTGTTTAAACATAATTTTCTCATGTGTCATGTAGTCACAAAAGTAACAATGAAAGACTTTTAGGTCGGCATGTTTTTTCTTGAAGTGTCTTTTGAGTTTCTTGAATGTTGTGTAATATGTTCCACACAGTGTGCATTCAGCAATCAATTTTTCATCAGACATTGTTAGTTAGGTCTATAATTTTTTTAGTTGTATTGCAGATTTATTTTCTGAAATGCTTTGCGGTTGAAGTCGAAGAGAGTTGTCTGTGTCTACAATTTAATATAATTGTAAGAGTAGGAGATCATTTTTGCTGGAAAAAAAAGTAGATAATTATTTAATTTAAAAATAAAAAGTTTAATTTACAAAAATATTAATGCATACTGTTTTTAATAACTATGGAATCAATTATCAATGCACTTGTGCAACTGTTACTATAATAAAAAGTTGAAATAAAGTCTAAACTGGTATCAATACTACTACTAGTACTAGTTAAGAAAAGATTATTCTTCTGTTCTAAATTTGTTTATAAATAAATATCAGTTAATTAAAATAGTCTATAGTCATAGGAAACTCATGGCCATAACAATATAGCTCTTGACTTCAATCCAACTAAAATCAAATTTTTATAAAATTTAAATAATGATATTGATAAATTTAGAGTAAAGCAGTTTTGACACGTTTCTTATTTCACAGCGAAATTTAATTTTCTCATGAGAACTTACGCTTTTAATGTATTAAATGCATTATTATATGTTGTATTTGAGCTATTACAGCGCTAATTTTTAATTTGTATTAATTTCTAAGGCATTTTTTCGGCTCTCTATGATACATAATCCAGTCACGATACGTCCAATTTATTTATCTAGCAACCTGCTGCCAGATAATTTTTACCCATGCTAAAATAAATTTACTGACTGAAGATTTTTTAAAAGTATTATTCATCGTTTTTTATGTTCTTAGTTCTCAGAAGATAAATAAATATTTTAAAGACAATTTCATTTTTTAGTTCGTTACTAGATGTTTGATTCTTATTTTGTTTGTTTTTAAGTGAGAAAATACAATTTGGCGTCTTACTGTGACAACCGGGCAAGTAGGATGCTAGTTAAACAAAATAGATGTATCCTACTCCGATTATGTAGCTTCAAGGGCTGAAAAAAAAGCCTTAGAAATTAATACAAATTAGCGTTGTAATAGCTAAAATACAACATATAATAATGTATTTAATAAATTAAAAACATAAGTTCTCACGAAAAAATTAAATTTCGCTGTGAAATAATATACGTGTAGAAACTGAAGGATTACCACCGAAAATCAAGAACATCATTGAGTGCTCAGGGGCCGTCCATAAATGCCGTCACGCGCTTAGGGGGGAGGGGGGTCAAGCATTAGTGATGATATGTGACGATGGGGAGGGGGGTTAAAGAAATGTGAAGTCACATCAACAAAAAAACGCACATCTTTAAATAAAATTTCCACTTAACTAATTCATTGCTTGCAATGTATTTAACGACGTTTTCAATGGCTTCACATGTGTTTTCTGTCAAAGTTCTGACAAACTACAAGGTATTTTGATACAACTTTTCCCTCTGAACATGAAACAAAAATCATAAAACACACACAAAAATTTGGTTCTTTGAATCAATCAATGACAGGAAGTTAACGAGTCTTTGAAATACGCCGACATTATTTACAGTATATACTCATTCTAAAGACGACCTTTTTTGACAAAATCTAGGGGGAAAGATTGGGGGGAGGGGGGGGGGTCGGCTTACGAGCGGGTCATAGGTGATTTCTGCATGTACATTGAATATTGGTGTTGTTATTATAGATCATCTAAGTCCTTTTCTATGTTCTACAAGAGTCTACTGCTCTACCAGAAGCTATTAAATAATATTAAACATCTGCACTTACCTTATTTACTGATTTTATTTATTTTTGTGAAAGATTTATTAATAAATTTTTTTACAAATTTTGTTTTAATGTATGTGCTTTCGCCACTTTTTACACACACCCAAAAATAAAAAAACAAACGGTTACTCGGTAACTCTTGCCTACCAAATAGCACAAAGACAAAGATAGGTAGTACAAAGTAAACAATCATAATGACCAATTTAGTTTGTAGCTTTATAAAAAAGTGTACCATTTTGTTTACGCTTTCTTATTATGCTTGGGGTCAGCTTACGAGCTTACACACTTTTAATACAAGTCACTTCCAAAAGAGAGGGGTCGGCTTATGAATGAACGGGCTATGGAACGAGTATATACGGTAGTTACCAGTTGAGACGAGCCAATGTTCTTTTGGTTTTTTTTAATTTTAAATCTACCCCCCCCCCTCTCATTCCCTTCTCCACTCCTATCGCAAAAATGTTTAAAAAGTACCTAGTCTAAATGTTTTTAAAAGTATATTTTAGTTATTCAAAGATATTTACTGTAATAACAAAGAATACATGAATGTTTTTTTTTGGTTGAAAATAATTTGGGCCTGATTTAAATTTTTTTAACTGTAGCCGTCTGCTAAAATATGTTTTACTGCAGGGACACGCCGGTGGGTCAGTGACACACTGCCCCTGGTATGTAATGTAATAGTGTACACACTGTGCATACCCACATAGCGCCGCAACATGTACACCGCACCGAGATGCACTGGAGAGGAGTGACTGGGTGACGTGTGGGTGCGTTTGTGGTTGTTCCGGTTCCAACGTTAAAAAGTGTTCGGTTGCAGAATTATAAAAACAAATAAACTTTGATGGCTACAATCCTCCACCTTATTGTCTGTATATTATAAGCCTACACAAGGCTACATAAAGTTAAAGGTTTGGTTTGTAAATGGTTGGTGATGTAATAACTGTTACCACCCGTCCACAGGTGTTGACTCGCCTTGCTGAAAAAACTTGCGCCCATTCCCTTGTGTTTCTTGTGTAGGCCTAGCAGAAAAACTGATTTTAATAAGAAGTACAAATTTGTCAGTATGTAAAGTTGATCAATTAAAACGTTACTACAGCCACCAATGTTCCCTTTAATCTGCGTGGTTGCGCGACTGCACAGTTCTCTGGCCGACGCCGAGCAGAGGTTTAGAATAACCGCGCAGCAAATTGTGAAGTATTGCACAAAAAATGGATGCTGTGCAACTTTGCTCACAACTTTTTTTTTACTTTGCAGTTGCACACGAACCAAAGAGCCTTAGAGGGAACATTGACCGCCGCCTAGGGGACATTAACATTCAAGCTGCTGGGCCCTATGAACTGACTGAACGTTACATCATTGTTGTTGACATTTTGTTTAAATGTCCAGTTTTAGTTTATGAGTATGGCGAATGCATTTACAGCAGGAATAAAAGTTTGTAGAGCACAATAGTAGGTTTTTGGAAGTACAGTCGAAACCGCTTAAGTCGACGGCGTTGGGGTATGAAAAATGGCGTCGACATAACCGATGATCGAGTTAAAACGAAAACCAATATGGCGGCAAAATATTAACATGTGCTTGAAATTTCTTTATGTACATGATTAATTAGTTAGCGTTAATTAGTGATGGGATGATTTATCGGAATCGTATCGGAACCCTAATATTTCTTCACTCTTTCTTAAGTCTAAGGTTGTAATGACCGTTCGTTTTTAAGGACCGTTTAAAATTTAAATATAACCATGGTTCCCACTCAGGAAAACGGGAAAAAGTCGGGAATTCTTAAAAATAAATTCTCGGTCTTGAAAGTCGGGAAAAGTTATGACTAATCGGGAATTTATATATATATATATATATATATATATATATATATACAATATACACATGTATATATATTTATGCCGAAGTAAAGGACTTTGATTACGTCTATGTCATGTTTCGATTCCATTTATTTAATGAAAAATAAGTTACCAGTTTATAATTGTCTGCGCATGCGCTAAAAGGTCAAAGTTTACGCTTCGCCGTGTCACAGGCGCATCAGCGAATTTAAAATACAAATAAACAAATCAATATGGTTATTTTAAGTTTAATGCTTTTGATGTATATATATTTATGCCGAAGTAAAGGACTTTGATTACGTCTCTGTCATGTTTCGATTCCATTTATTTAATGAAAAATAAGTTACCAGTTTATAATTGTCTGCGCATGCGCTAAAAGGTCAAAGTTTACGCTTCGCCGTGTCGCAGTCGCGTTTGCCATCGTATCAGCGAATTTAAAATACAAATAAACAAATCAATATGGTTATTTTAAGTTTAATGCTTTTGACGTGCAGGATATCTGTTAATTAACTATCAGAACGTTCTCGAATTTCCTCAGTCAATCAAACTTGTAATATAAATAAAACTATTGTGGCCTTGACCGTTGATCACAGCACGCTGTGGGCTGTGTGTACTGTGTTAATCAGTTTCATCGTCACGCGCGTGTTAGTGAACTAGTGTCACAGTCACGTTACTGGTAACAAAGCAACAACAACAAACTTTTAAAAGAATAATAATTTATTAATTTTTTTATTTAATTATATAAAAACCACCGTCGATTCTCGATACAAACCTTTATTTTCAACCGACGAAAATCGAGTTAAGTTGCAAATTTGGCCATCTTTTGTGCTCGAGATACTAGGTTTCGGCGACTTAGAAAAATCGAAATAGCCGATGAAAAAATGCTAAGACAAAGAGAGAATTTGGCGGTTCCAATAAAAAACGTCGACATAATAGGGTGGTCGATATAACCGAGCTCGAGATAAGTGGGTTCGACTGTATGCTGTTAGCTACTGTGTGAAATGAGGTGCATGGATGGTGGCTAGGTTGCATTCTATAGTACGTCATGACCGCGAAAATTATGCGGCGTTTTGGACGAGAACCCACGCAGCTTTTTTCAACAATACTGACAGCCCTAGTTATGATTAGGGATGTACCGGATTTCGGCTCCGGCAATCAGGAATCCGGCCATTTAAAAAAATCTGGCTCCGCTCAGCAGAATTTCGCTTCATTAATCCGCTGGCCATAGAGCCATAATATATATATATATATATAATGGCTCCGGCAAAATCCGGAAACCGCCACTTTTACAAATCCTGACCCGGCTTCAACCGGAGTTCACTTCATAAATCTGTCCGAATCCGGCCGGATTTAAAAAATTTGAATCTGGTATACCCCTAGCCCTAGCTACGATATTAAATAGATTGCAGACTTACACTAAATACATATTTAAATGTACGATGTCAAAAAGGATATTTGAAACATGCTTGTTTTCAATTAGAAAATACGGCTTTGGAGGGGGGGGGGTCAAAGCTTTGTGACGTAATATTGGAGGGGGTCTAAGTTTTTGTAAACAATTGTAAACAATAATTGCATGTAGGATAATATTTTATGAAATAAAAATATTCATCTGTTTAATTATTTAGGGATCATGTTTCTATTGTTTGTAATTTTTGTATGATTGTATTATGGTACTATCTAGTATAGAACTAAATAGTATTGGAAAATTAAGTTAATTGTATCTTTATTTTATTTTTCAGTATTACTATTTGTTATCCAATTGTTTATCTGCAATCAAATGAGCTTTATAAAAAATATCTTTGCAAGACAAAACAATTATATTCAATCAACATGATTGATATGGCCAAAGTTGAATCAGCTGAAATTGATGTTACTAATACTGTAGCTATTAAAAAAAACCCCAGAAAGACTTTGAAAATTTTGTGTCAAATTTTGCTGAAGATGCAGTAACAAAACATTACAGAAATGGCTTTATGGCCCACATGTATTTTAGCAATGGGAAGAACTTTACAAAAGCTGCAGAGACTCTCATTAATTATTTTCAAGAATCAGATAGCAATTATGTGCCTAATAAAGGCGCTGTAAGGACCAGTATATGTGATCTTATGGATAAGATCAAACGTTTGAAAAAAAAATTTCACAGAGACTGGCATTTGATAGAAGATTTGCTACCTACACAGCCTATTCATGTACCAGTGTCGAAGAAGAGACAGTTGATAACTGACATCACTCCTGGTGAGAATGTGGTTCAAGAGTCTGTACTGAATTCACCTCCTCAAAAAAATCTAAAAACTGATTGTGAAAAATGCCCTTTGCTCAGAGAGGCAAGTAACTCAAAGTGCAGAGGTTTAGCAGAAAGGCTGAGAGAAAGAAACAAATGCAAAAGTTAAATTGCTCTCTCAGCGCTTTGACCAAAGAGTTATAAACCAGTAATTTAAAAGGAAAGCTGAGATTATAAACAAATTAAGACAAAAAAATAAAAAACTTCAATAGGACATAAAGGTTAAGAGTAACGCACCTAAAGGATGTAATTTAAATGAATGTTCTGCCAAAGTTTCTAAGTTGGAGCATGAAAAGAAGATTTTAAAGCGCCATATCTCCAACCTCAAAAGAGAAAATATGGCTTTAAAGCAGTCATTAAAAATAAATATTGACGAGATAAAATCTGTTTCCCTAAATAATGACAGCACTGTCGAGTCTAACAGTAATAGTGATGACACCATTCCACCACAACAAGTTTGTCCCTGTCACCAACTCCTAAAATGATGCATAGGAAGACTTACGCAGCACCAATAAGGAAATGCACTTATAACTGCCTTTTAAATCAGGTGCCGATTGAAAGAGCAGGGGCAATTATAGCATTTGCTGTGAAAGAGTTGACAGGAAAGAACCTGTCTGACATACCAGCGCCATCGACAACAGCGAACATGGCATTAGAAATTGGAATATTGTCTGACATACAGGTAGCTGAGGTAATGTACCAGTCAGAGCACCTCACCTTTTCTTGGGACTCCACGTCAATAGATGGACAGCACTATAATGCTTGCCACATCTCAACAGGTTCTCAAAACCTGACCATTGAAGTGGCTGGAGGTCCTGGAGGAAAAACAGAGGACTACCTGAACCAGATTGTCAACTCTCTTCAAGATCTGGCAACCCTTTTTTCTATATACCATAAAGAGGACCAACATGTAGTTCTACACAAGATTCTATATACCATAAAGAGGACCAACATGTAGTTCTACACAAGATTCTATATACCATAAAGAGGACCAACATGTAGTTCTACACAAGATTCTATATATCATAAAGAGGACCAACATGTAGTTCTACACAAGATTCTATATACCATAAAGAGGACCAACATGTAGTTCTACACAAGATTCTATATACCATAAAGAGGACCAACATGTAGTTCTACACAAGATTCTATATACCATAAAGAGGACCAACATGTAGTTCTACACAAGATTCTATATACCATAAAGAGGACCAACATGTAGTTCTACACAAGATTCTATATACCATAAAGAGGACCATCAGGTAGTTCTACACAAGATTCTATATACCATAAAGAGGACCAACATGTAGTTCTACACAAGATTCTATATACCATTAAGAGGACCAACATGTAGTTCTACACAAGATTCTATATACCATAAAGAGGACCAACATGTAGTTCTACACAAGATTCTATATACCATAAAGAGGACCAACATGTAGTTCTACACAAGATTCTATATACCATAAAGAGGACCAACATGTAGTTCTACACAAGATTCTATATACCATAAAGAGGACCAACATGTAGTTCTACACAAGATTCTATATACCATAAAGAGGACCAACATGTAGTTCTACACAAGATTCTATATACCATAAAGAGGACCAACATGTAGTTCTACACAAGATTCTATATACCATAAAGAGGACCAACATGTAGTTCTACACAAGATTCTATATACCATTAAGAGGACCAACATGTAGTTCTACACAAGATTCTATATACCATAAAGAGGACCAACATGTAGTTCTACACAAGATTCTATATACCATAAAGAGGACCAACATGTAGTTCTACACAAGATTCTATATACCATAAAGAGGACCAACATGTAGTTCTACACAAGATTCTATATACCATAAAGAGGACCAACATGTAGTTCTACACAAGATTCTATATACCATAAAGAGGACCAACATGTAGTTCTACACAAGATTCTATATACCATAAAGAGGACCAACATGTAGTTCTACACAAGATTCTATATACCATAAAGAGAACCAACATGTAGTTCTACACAAGATTCTATATACCATAAAGAGGACCAACATGTAGTTCTACACAAGATTCTATATACCATAAAGAGGACCAACATGTAGTTCTACACAAGATTCTATATACCATAAAGAGGACCAACATGTAGTTCTACACAAGATTCTATATACCATAAAGAGGACCAACATGTAGTTCTACACAAGATTCTATATACCATAAAGAGGACCAACATGTAGTTCTACACAAGATTCTATATACCATAAAGAGGACCAACATGTAGTTCTACACAAGATTCTATATACCATAAAGAGGACCAACATGTAGTTTTACACTAGATTCTATATACCATAAAGAGAACCAACATGTAGTTATACACAAGATTCTGCAGACCTTCAATTCTACTCTCAGTGACAGGGCCAAGGTAAAAAATTGTGTGTCTGTGCAATTAGGGGATATACTGAATAAAAAGTTAGTTCAGTTAAAGTGCTATCTGCACCCCCTAGAAGAATTGGCTTCAGAAGCACGCAAACATTTAAAAATCCTTGATGTTTCATGGAACGCCAATGGCCTGTCATATGGGAACGATGGAAGTGGAAGTGCTGCGAATCTGATTCGGGGAATATCTAAGCTCAGGTACATTTCATCAATATCTGTTTACACATAGCTGATTTTTTATTTCGGAGACATACTTATGTAATTCATAAAATAATTAGTTTCAGAGGTGAATGATATCATATGAAGAACTTTAGATTTTTCTTTTTTCCCCACACAGACATAAGAGTGAGAAAATTTCATTTGTCATTTGGCATCTCACTGTGACATCTCGGCAAGTAGAGTACTACATAAACAAAATGGATGTATCTCACTCCGATTATATAGCTTTAAGGGATGAAAAAAGCCTTAGAAATTAATAAAACTTACAAATTAGTCATTAGTGCTATAATAGCTAAAACAAAATATAAGCAATATAACTCATATTCATATATTATTATTTTTTTATTAATAATGCATTTAATAAATTAAAAACGTAAGTTCTCACGAGAAAATTAAATTTCGCTGTGAAATAATATTAATATACCAGTAGAAACTGCAGGATTACCTCTTAATCTTTCAATACTTGTCATAGAATTGATATAATAAATTTAATGTTTAAGTCATGTAAGTATTGTAAGTAGGCCTATTTGTAAGTTGTTGTCGCTTGTTTGAAAATCGCCTTAATTCGCCTTTCCTTAATATTTCCGGTTAAATACTTTAAAATAATTTTATTTTTAAATACATATCTTAAAATTAGAATACAAAATGTTATGATCCAATTTTTAAAATTTATAGCAAAATTTTACATTTTTACTATTGTTCTTGCTATGGATGCTTAAAAAAATCAATACCAAACTCTTTCATTGATTAAAATCTGATTTTAAATCAGCTAATTTTAAACTCGTATTTAGCACTGTACATTATTACAGTTACCAGGCCTCTTTAAAACTATTTATCATGGACGCAAAATCGTCTGCATAGAAAGAGCGTCTTCAACAGATAAGATGACTTAGATGACGAATTCCGAATTACCATCGGTAATTTTAAGGAAAGTTGTCAATTATTTTCTGTTTCTCAGCACGTTTTAATATCATATGATTTTTTTTTAAAATTATTTTAATTTGGGGGCCGTCCATAAATGACGACTGACGACACGCGATTTTGGCCGATTTTTGCCCCCCCCCGCCCTCGTCACACTTCGTCACAAAAACCTAGACACCTCCTCCAATATTACGTCATAAAGCTTTGCCCCCCACCCCCCAAAAAAAATAAATAAATAAATAAAATAATTCTAAATGAAAACAAGCATGTTTCAAATATCTTTTTGAAAATAAATATGTATTTAGTGTAGGTTTGCAATCTATTTAATATCGTAACAAGGGGTGTACCGGATTCAATTTTTTAAAATCCAGCTGAAGCCGGATTCGGACAGATTTATGAAGTGAGGGTCGGATTTGTAAAAATGGCCGGATTCCGGATTTGCCGGAGCCGTAGCCGTAGCCATTATATATATATATTATGGCTCTATGGCCAGCCAGATTTGGCCGGATTTATGAAGTGAAACTCTGCAGGAGCCGAAGCCGGAGCCAGATTTGTAAAAATGGACGGATTCTGGATTTACTGGAGCTGAAATCCGATACATCCCTAATCATAACTAGGGCTGTCAATAGTGTTGAAAAAAGCCAAAACGCCGCATAATTTTCGCGGTCATGACGGCTATAGAATGCAACCTAGCCACCATCCTTGCACCTCATTGCACACAGTAGTTAACAGCCTACTTCCAAAAACATGCTATTTTGATCTAAAACTTTTAATCCTGCTGTAAATGCATTCGCCATAGTCATAAACTAAAACTACAGTAAAGTGAACATTCAAACAAAATGAACAACAATGACGTAACGTTCAGTCAGGTCAAGTTGCGTAGCTAGTAATTTTTAGGGGTTTGGGGCCCCGGGGAGCTTAACCTCATTGGGGGCCTCACATACATGGCTGTAGCGTAATATTTAATGTAAAAAAAAATTATGGACACTAATTTTTGGGCCGGGGGGAATTTCGAATTTTGTCCCCCCTCCCATAGCTACGCCGCTGGTTAGGTCATAGGGCCCATAAGCATGAATGTTAATGCCCTCTAGGTGGCGGTCAATGTTCCCTCTAAAGTTCGTTGGTTCGTGTGCAACTGCAAAGTAAAAAAAAAGTCGTGAGCAAAGTTGCACAGCATCCATTTTTTGTGCAACACTACACAATTTGCTGCGCGGTTATTCTAAACCTCTGCGCGGTGTCGATCAGAGAACAGCGCGGTCGCGCAACCACGCAGATTAAAGGGAACATTGGTGGCGGTTGCAGTGGCGTAGCTATGGGAGGGGGAGGAGGAAAAAATTCTAAGTCCCCCCGGACCCCCACTGGAGGGGGGCCCCGCAAATTAGTTTCCGAAAATTTTTTAACATTAAATATTACGCTACCGCAATGTATGCGGGGCCCACAAAGAGGTTAAGCACCCGTGCCCCCAAACCCCTACAAAATTCCTAGCTACGCCACTGGGATGGTACTAACTTTTTAATTGATAAACTTTACATACTGACAACTTTGTACGTCTTATTAAAATCAATTTTTCTACACAAGAAACTCAAGGGAACGGGCGCGAGTTTGTTAAATTTCAGCAAGGTGCGTCAACACCTGATGGGCGGGTGGTAACAGTAATTACATCACCAACCATTTACAAACCAAACCTTTAACTTTTAAAAAATTAAAACAAGCCCAAATTATTTTCAACAAAGAAGAAGAAAAAATTTTTTAAAAATAAAACTTTCATATATTTTTGTTATTGCAGTAAATACCTTTGAACAACTAAAATGTACTTTTAAAAACATTTAGACTAGGTACTTTTTTAACATGGTGGCGATAGGAATGAAGAAGGGAATGAGAGGGGGGGGGGTAGATTTAAAATAAAAAAAATACATTGGCTCATCTACATACTAGTTCTATAGCCCGTTCGTTCATAAGCCGACCCTTCTCTTTTGGAAGAGTGGGCCGCGGTGGTCGAGAGTGTCCCTGAGTCACCCAGCACCGAATGGGTACCTAACACTAGATAGGCGGCTGGAAAATGCGTGGAACCCACTAAGCCGTAGCATGTGAACGCTGCATCACTTGCCAACAGATCATCTGTCATGGTCTGTGGACGCAATTATCTTCTGCATAGAAGGAGCGTCTGTATAGATAAGATAAGAAGAAAAGAGTCTAGTATTAAAAGTGTGTAACCCGCTCGTAAGCTGACCCCCAAAAAGTAATAAGAAAGCGTTTAAAAAATGGTATACTTTTTTTAAAACTACTAACAAAATCTGTCATAATCATTGTTTACTACATATGGGCTCTTTGTTAGGCAAGAGTTACCGAGTAACCGTTTTTATTTTTTTATTTTTTGGTGTGTGTAAAAATGACGAAAGCGTGTACATTAAAATTCGTTGCTGAAAAAAATTGTAAAACAATTTATTAATAAACCATTCACAAAAATAAATAAAATTAGGAAATAAGGTAAGTACAGATGTTTAATTTAGTATTTTTATAGCTTCTAGTAGAGCAGTCGAATCTTGTAGAATGCAGAAGAGGACCTTGATGATATACAATAACAACACCGTAAATATTTTTGAAAAATGCTCTCCGGGTACCCGTACAAATTTCAAACGGGTACCCGGGTTACCCGATCGAAACATGGCATAATTTTCCCCGTCATGACCGCTATACAATGCTCCCTAGCCACCTTCCATGCACCTCATTTCACACAGTCGCTACACGGCCGACGTCTTAGAGGCCGTACATAAATGACATCGAGCGATTTTGGACGATTTTTACCCCCCCACCCCTCCGTCACAGATTGTTACAAAAACTGAGAGCCCCGTCCAATATGACGTCACAAAGCTTTGCCCCCCATAAAAGCAGTACTTCCTTTTTGAAAATGAGCATGTGTCAAATAACTTTATTGTCATTTAATTTTGTATTTAATGTGAAGTTGAACTCTAAAAATCGTTTCACGCTTAAATCCATATGAAACGTCATTAAATAATTTGTAAAGCAATCAAATATTTCAGTGGAACTTTTATTTAAAGTTGCGCGTTTTGATGTGACGTCACATTTATTCTTAAACACATCACTCCCCCTCGTCACAAATGTGTGACCCCCTCCTCTCCTAGGTGCGTAACGTCATTTATGGACGGGACCCTTATCCATCTTACACTGTTAGTAACTAATTTATTGACTTTAAAAACTTACAAATTTTGGCGTATTATTAAAATCATTTTTGGGCAAGGCACACGCTGTAATGAACAAACGAAACAATCGAATGGAGGGAGGAGGAGGGGGGTAGATAAACAACATCGACAATCGTAAGCCCAATGTCGGCGTATTTCAAAGATCAAAGTAAGTGTCAAAGCAGGGGTGTTTTTATTAACAGAATCAAACACGGCCTCTTTCATCTCTATGCTGACGTCTTACCCATCTTACACTGTTAGTAACTATTTCATTTATTAACCTTAAAAACTGACAACCTTGTAAGCATTATTAACATCAGATTTTCTAGGTCAACACGTGTTAACGAACACAAGAAACACAAGCGAATGGAAAAGGTGCGGTTATAGCATAGGAGTGGATGGAGGAGATGGGGTAGATACTTGGTATCAATCGGTAGCCCAATGTCGGCATATTTCAAAGCAATGTTAGTGTCAAAGCAGGGGAGTTTTTATTAACAACAACAAACACGGCCTCTTTCATCTCTATACAGTCCATCCTTATTTTTGGCAGAGGAGTTTTGTTTCCTTTATAGTTTATATGATTCATTCAAAGAACCAAAATCTTCTTGTGTTTGTGATTTGTTTCATTTTCAGAGAAAAAAGATGTATTAAAATATATTGTGGTTTTTCGAGACCGTATTGTATTTCCTGTTGACAGATAGTTCTCCTTAGATGTATTTCACAGCATTTATTTGAAAAAAAAATTCATTGGATAAATTGTTTCGCGAGCCGTAAATTAAACACAAAAAGCCGCATGCGAGCCGAAGTTTGGTTAATATAGACATTGTAGCCACATTTTCACGGGTACCCGGGCGGAATTTTACTACCCGGGTAATCTCACGGCAACGGGTACTACTCATAACCTTACTTTTTTTAAAATCATAATGTCACGCTTAAAGTTTAGACAGGTAAAATTGTTATCATTTTGAATTAACAAAGAATGGCATCTATGAAAACAAAAGCCTTTGTGTACGCAAATATTAAATACGAGCAACAAAGCCCTTCAAAGGACGTTCCGCCGCCGTTCGGTGGCATGTTGTAACTCCCCTCCAACAACAGTCTCGACCGGCATACATGTGCATCACGACAAACATACTATTCATTATAGTTAAAAGGAATAACTTGTAAAAATAGAGCTTTTGATTATAAATCCCAACGCGTATAACTCAAAATAAAGTCTTGGAATACTGCACCAAAAATAACTCGTTTTGAACATCCGCGTAAACGTGTTCAATATGATTGGCTGTAGGAGTCAAATGTAGTTGAGGGACCAATCGCTAGTGATGACCGCACGAAACATAGCCTTTTATTATGTAGGATTACTGCCTAAATTAAGAATATATTTTGTTATGTTTAAGTTTGCGCATCTATAACAATGGCAATGGACAGTGTGAATAAGTGTTATATAAGTTTTTATAAAAAAAACATGTTTAGAATTTCCAAAGCCAAGGGAGGACAAATAATTATCTTTGGCGTCTTTCAAATTTAATAAAACAAAACAAAAAATGTGTTTTGAATAACTGGCCAATAATGCCACATAACAGAGACAGGGTAAATTATTACAGTTTAGGGCTTGCCTTGTTCTGTTGGAGGCAGGTTTTCGTGTTCGCCCCCGCCTCAGCACACTTTCTATCGGCTCCTGTCTTGTCCACCTCCACAATTCCAGATCGCTGATTTCATTAGGCCAGTGAGCCCCGATAGTCTTTTTAGGCAATTATTTAAAAAAGGGATTGAACTCTGGTTATTCTCAATGCCTCAGCTCCATCGCATAGCACGGGCTCCACCGTGCTGGCTTTTGGGGCTGTAGCATTTACTACTTATCTTAACCCGAACTCCAAAAAATAATATATAAACTCATTTAATAATTTAATTCTTCAGTCAATTATTGAGAAGTTGAAACTTATGAAATTAAAATTGAATCACAAACGTCTATCCCGCTAGATATAGCGTCACATACAGGAATGCAACGTTACCACAGTCTACGCTATAATGCGAATCCCAGTTTACCACCAACAATGGTTACTTCGTTCACTTGCGTTGTTCGTTCACAGCATAGCATGAGATTCGTAGTGTGGTGGTTATCACGTCCGCCTTACACGGGGTAGGTCCTGGGTTCAAGTCCCAGAGAAAACATTGTTGTTGTTTTTTTTTGTTTTTTTTTAAATGTGTGTTTGTGCCCGTTCTTTCCCCCCTTATTGCGAACATGGCTAACCTTCGCTAGGGTTGGTCAAACACAGTTTTTGGTTGGCAAGCTAGGATGATAAAGGGTGGTGGGCAGGTAGATAACGGCTGTGCGAATGTCTTGAGACCAACAATGCGTCGGTGGTTCCCCCGTTACCGTCGTTCACTCGCGTTGTCTTGATTTCTTCGTGCTGTATGTTGTGGCCGTTCTTTCCCCACTTTCTTTGCACTCTCCATGAGGAAGTCTGTGGCGTATTCTATGCCGCGGGGCGTATCTAGTCAATTTATACTTGTTGACCTCTTTTTAACAATCCGTGTTCGTAGTAACCGGGTACAGAGCTGATGGTAGCAAATTCCGGTGGTAAAAATTTTAAAAAATTTAAAAGATAAAAAAAATGGAGCAGCAGGGTATCGATCCCTGTACCTCTCACATGCTAAGCGAGCGCTCTACCACTTGAGCTACAGCCCCTACATACTAGGCGAATTTGGAGGAAAACTTCACTCAATTCTCTCGATAAGCTTCAAACGAAAAGACTTCACCTTGCGATTTGTAGCAGCGACGTTGACCCGTCAAAATGGCCCCGGACAAAACGGCACCGTTTTTTTTTCATTTTTAGCTTTTGTCAATTTTTTCACCCTTAAAGACAGTGGTAAAATTGTAAAATTATATCTTGTGATGTTATTATATTGTTTCTTGTCAACAAACAGCCGCGATTGGTACCATTTCGCGTAAAGGCTATTAAATTCACTATTGTGATGTCATTATTATTGTTTAATATTTAAAAAAACTGACACTGAATAGGCGATACAAATGACAAATACGAATTTAATATTTGATTGGACATTTTACTTTTAGTCCATCTATTAGTCCGGGGCCGTTTTGTCGGTGAACCTCACAGCGACATATTTCAATGTTGGATCCAGAGACATTCTCAAGTTCAAACATAGATTAAACATTTATCAATAAAATTTCATTACCATATAGAGTCGTTGGTTAGTGGTTCCTTTGAAAATCAGTTATGACATTACAACAACTTACTAAGTTTGTCCCACAAACTACTAAATTACACACAGTAACGTAAGATAAGAAAACCAACACACGATACTATTCATAATGACACTATGAATAGTTAAGTCTTAAATGAAAATGCCAGACTAGACATAAAACCATAGATGGGCGTAGGATGCAACAATCTTCTGTGTAGAAGGAGTGTCTTGTGTAGACCTAAAGTAGGCTATAATCTAATAAAACCAACCAACACCCTATTAGAATCAACTTTCAAAACTCTGACAAAAAATAAAGGAACAACTAACACACAACTAACATTCAATTATGAATGAATAATGAATAAACTTGAAGAAGAGGGGAAGAGAGAGAACATGTGAGTGAGAGGGGGGGAGGGTGAGTTAGGGGCAGGGGGGAGAGAGAGAGAAAGAGAAAAAAAGAGGGGGTGGTGGATTCAGAGAAAGCCTGAGGGGAAAAGTAGGAGGTAAAAAAAGGTACGACAATGGGAAAGATTCGGAGATATGGCACTGAGAGCTGAGTAGTACGTAAGTCAGAATGATTTCGATTCATAGATTGGAAAAACATAAGAAAAGAAAAGTTTAAAAAAAACTGAGGTAGTCTCTGTGGAATAAATGAAACACAACGAAACAAACATATGTTATGAAAATATATATGCTGATAAATTTTCCAGTGCCTGCTCTAACTTTGGGCTCACCATCAGCACAAAGAAGACAGAAGTGTTATACCAGCCGGCCCCAGGCAAATCTTATATTGAGCCTAACATATTCATCAACGGCAACAAAATCAACACAGTGAGCCGCTTTACCTACCTCGGCAGCGCACTGTCTCAAAAGCCCAATATTGATGACGAGATGAACTATGGAATCTCAAAGGCCAGCGCAGCATTCGGTAGATTGCATGACAGTGTCTGGAACAGAAGGGGATTCGGCACCCAAGTAAAACTAAAAGTATACAGAGCTGTAGTGCTTCCCACCTTATTATATGCATGTGAAACTTGGACTGTATACCAACGCGAGGTTGCTGAACCACTTCCACATAGGCCTGTCAACGGGTACCCGGGTTGCCGTGAGATTACCCAGGTAGTAATATTCCGCCCGGGTACCCGTGAAAATGTGGCTTTGATTTCTATATTAACCAAACTTCGGCTCGCATGCGGCTTTTTTGCGTTTAATTTACGGCTCGCGAAACAATTTATCACGCGAAAATTTTTGTTTCAAATATAACCTGTGAAATACATCTAAGGAGATCTATCTGTCAACGGGAAATACAATGAGTCATATAAAGAAAACAAAACTCCTCTGCCGAAAATTAGAATGGACTGTATAGAGATGAAAGGGGCCGTGTTTGTTGTTGTCAACAAAAACACCGCTGCTTTGAGACTAACATTGCTTTGAAATATGCCGACATTGAGCTACCGATTAATTCAAATTATCTACCCCATCTCCCCCATCCACTCCTATACTATGACCGCACCCTTTCCATTCGCTTGTGTTTCTTGTGCTCATTACAGCGTGTGCCTTGCCCAAAAAACTGTTTTTAAGAATACACCAAAATTTGTAAATTTTTAAAGTCAATAAATTAGTTACTAACAGTGTTAGATGGATATGGGCCCGTCCGTAAATGACGTTAGGCACCTAGGGGAGGAGGGGGTCACACATTTGTGACCAGGGGAAGGGATGTGTTTAAGAATAAATGTTACGTCACATCAAATCGCAACGCGCAACTTTAAATAAAAGTTCCACTGAAATATTTGATTGCTTAAAATTTATTTAATGACGCTTTACATTAGCGATTTTTAGAGTTCAACTTCACATTAAATACAAAATTAAATGACAATAAAGTTATTTGACACATGCTCATTTTCAAAAAGGAAGTATGGCTTTTATGGGGGCCGGGGGGGGGAGTGCGGCAAATCTTTGTGAAGTCATATCATATCAGAGGGGGCTTTTTGTGACAACCTGTGACTGGGGGGTGGGGGGGATACAAAAATCGGCCGAAATCGCTTGACGTCATTTATATACGGCATCTAAGAAGTCGGCCGTGTGAAATAAGGTGCATGGAAGGTGGCTAGGTAGCATTGTATAGCGGTCATGATGGGGAAAATTATGCGATGTTTCGATCGGGTAACCCGGGTACCCGTTCGAAATTTGGACGGGTAGCTGGGCAGCATTTTTCAACAATATTGACAGCCCTACTTCCACACTAAAAGCCTTAGAAAAATTGTCAATATAAAATGGCAGGAAAAAGTTCCAGACACCGAAATATTAGCCAGGTCAGGACTCCCCAGCATCCACACTATCCTCATGCAAAGCCAACTGCGCTGGGCGGGGCATGTAGTGCGCATGCCCGACCATCGCCTTCCTAAGAGGGTATTCTAAGGTGAGCTTACAGAAGGGCATAGAGCACGCGGAAGTCCACGTAAGCGCTACAAGGATGCACGTAAAACTGCGCTGAAGGCCTTCGACATCGGACATGACTCCTGGGAAGCAGCAGCCAGTAACCGAGCCCACTGGCGCTCTATGATATGGAATGGCGCAGCTGTCTGTGAAGTTAATAGACAACAGGCTGCCCAGTTAAAACGTCCAGCCAGAAAGGACCGTATCAAAAACCCTCCTGAAGGGACCGCATCCATTTTTCGTGCCAGAATAGGGTTAATAAGCCAGAGGACACATGAGGCTGCCCAGCACGACGGACGAACAACATATTCTTGCCTCGATTGAATCCATCTCTTTCCTAGAAAACTATAAACGCTTTAAGTTAAGAAGAATATTTGTCTTTAAATGTATACAGACTAGTTCTTATCTTATCAATACAGACGCTCCTTCTATGCAGAAGATAATTGCGTCCACAGACCATGACAGATGATCTGTTGGCAAGTGATGCAGCGTTCACAGGCCACGGCTTTGTGGGTACACGCATTACCCAGCCGCCTAACTAGTGTTAGGTACCCATTTGGAGCTGGGTGACTCAGGGACGCCCTAGGCCCCGGGAAAAAATCCTTGCCTTGACAGGGATTCGAACCCGTGACCATCGGTACGCCATTCGAGCGCGCTGCCACTCGACCACCGCGTAGTTCTTAAGACGAAAAACATGACCATGTTACTCCGATACTTTACTCACTTCATTCGCTACTTATACAAGCCCGAATTGATTACAAACTGGCTGTTGTCGGTCACAACTTCTTTTCTGACTCATCCCCTTCCTATCTTACCTAAACTTCTGTCGGTCTACCTTTTAGTCGTCAGCTACGCTCTTCTGCAGGCACACGCATTCTCTTTTGGCGAAAGTTCATTCTCATTTTGTGCAGCCAAACAATGGAATTCTCTAGCATTACACATCCTTAGTATTCCAACTAACAAGTCCTTCAAGACTGCACTTAAGACGCATCTTTTCAAACTGTATTTACAAAATTAATGAAACAACATTTCTTTTAATGATTAACGCAGCTTATATTATGTGTAACATATTGTCCTTTATGTTGTTATTATGATATGAATGGGTATTTAATTATTATATGTATGTTGTTATGATCTCCATGTAAAGCACTGTGAGCCCGGTTCCTTGTTGGGATACAGCGCTATATAAATAATCAATTTATTATTGTTATTATTATTATACTATTGAAGATCAGATATCTAAAATGGGCTGTAGCTCAAGTGGTAGAGCGCTCGCTTAGCATGTGAGAGGTGCTGCTCCAGGTCTTCGTTTTTCAGTTTATTTTAATCTAAATCCAGAGACACCAAAGTATTTTAAAAAGATTAAGCAGTATTCGATTTTTTACAAGAGAATTAAATGTCATATTCACCGAGGGCCTGTAAATTGTGACGGAATAACTTCTTAAATATGAAAACAATATCTTTGGAATATGCCAAGATAAAATTGGACTGTCTAACTGACGACTTTCTAAATAAAATAATAAAATTTGTATTCATGTTCTTTAATTACTTTAAAAAATTATAAATGTCCACTTAAATAATATAGATTAAAAACAATTCAATAATGAAATAGAAAATATTTAAAATGTTAAATTCGATTCAGTCAAATGGCAGTGCGCTTTAACATAGTGTGTGCCATGAGCAAAATATTGGGTGGGCCAAGTTGGTAACATAAATTAGTTTAATTCGATACCCTTGCCTTAAATAAGGCCTTGAACCCTGGGTCTCTTCCTATCTCTGTACCCTTCCTTCCCTTTTAAAATTTTTCCAGACCAATGTCTAACTTCCAAATGGGCGACAGTGTAGTGAGTAAATTTCAATAAATTTGTACAGAATGGTAATGAAAAAGCATATGATATGATTCATATTATATACAATTTGAAACAGTTAAACATTAACTCAAAATGAAATAGTCAAAATTCACGATAAAAAGGCCCATAAAATTTTCTACGTGAGTCATTTAGACCGATGAGCTCGTTTGCACTGATACAAAGTTGATACTATCTATCCGGTCAAGGTACACGTTAGCCATCATAATGGAATTATGCCCCATTGTCGATCGCAAGTAAGTCTTCAACCGTCGCAACCCGGAGAACGCTTGCTCACATGACGAAGTGGTGCTGGGAAGCATGACCAACGTTGCTACCGCTGCTTACACGGTCTTATGAGTGTCTCGTCTCACATCGGCATCGTTGAACCAGGTGATAATTGCCGGAATGTTATCGACGATGTTGTTGTGTGACAGCAGAGTGATTTCACTCTTTAGATTGATGCGATTAAGATGTGGGTGTAAACGAACTACTTCATCTAGCAGGTCTTCGTCTATCTGTAGCTGATGTAGTCGTTTTTCTCATCTTTACCACGACGAATCGCCAGCCCTTGTCGCATGAGGAACATTTAGCTCGGGTTCTATGTTGACAAATCATGCATTTTTGTGCTACAAACACCAAACCTGGCATAGATGTTCAGTTTTTTATGCTGAATAAAATGTGATACAGAGCCACAGCAAAATTTTGACCAGTTTCTATTTATAGTAACATTAAAAATGGCCGCTTGAAGAAATTCATGCAATCACATCACCTCGACTTAATTTTTCCAAAAGGTGGCTGTCTTGAAGAATCAGAGCACAGTTCCTAATCCTTTCATCCAGCTTAAAAGTAGAAGCATGTCTAAGATCCTTTGCTGGTGCTTTCTTACCACACAAAAAATAACTGAGATCCTTAACAACTACTCCATCTCCAGATGATCTCTGTTCCCTGCGAGTAACTTTTTTAGCAGGTACACTTTCCTCACCTGGGTCGCAAGATGCAAGTTTTCTCTTCAGTTTTGTTGTATTATATTTAAAACGACATGACAAATGAAATGAAGCTTTCTTTTTCATGAATGTTTCCTCAACACCATCTCCATCATCAAGTCTAGTTAAAAAGCCAGGTGACAGTGCGCCACATTCACCAAACTTAGTCAGATTTTCAGCCAAAGTCACATATGTAGATCCTTGATTTGTTTGTCTGGCATTAGCGGGACACTGTAATTTTTCTTTGGTATTTTTCTGACAAAGCGCACACATATCCCAGTTAGTGGGTTGAAAACTAGCAGCATCTTGGTTTTCATGGCTTACATTATGATTATCCATGGCTGAATAAAAAGTGGCTGCACTATCTAAAAGAAAGAGAAAAATAAATGTTTAAACAATTTCAAAAATCTCATAGACAGCAATCCAAAATTTATACTGCAGTTTAGATGCTATGACGAATGATAATGAAATAGGAAAATTTAATGCATGCATAAACCTGACCTTATATAAAGTTAACAAAGATGGAGCACCTAAAAGTCTAAAAGGCCTAACAGAACAGCATGTACATCAACAAGCTCCCATAACTATTACATACTACTACTACTAATACTACTATTAAAGTATTATGATTATCACTACCAGTTTGTTGGGTTTTTAAAAAATGTGATTATTGATCCAATATAAATTATCCGCATCCTATATTATATTATCATTATCTAAAAAAAATGAATGAAAGCACTTTGCAGCAAAATAAAAGCTAGTACTTACCCAAATCAATGAATCTTTGCCTTTTCGGAGTTTCCCAAGACTCAAGACACTTTCACTTTCTGTTTGTGTTCGGCCATCTTGCGATTCAGTTTGTGCCGCACAGAACTCTCGCACTGAAGGCTTTATTTTAATTCTAAAAGTATGTGTACACGGTAACCAATAAAATAATCAAATAGGACAAATCTTTTAGTTAATTTTGGTATAAAAAAGGAATTATTATTTCTATGTTTACTGCTTTAGAAAACGTGTTGCAATGTTTGAGTTGGAAATAAATAAAATCCTACGCGTCTTCAAATAGTCCCTACGCTTTATGTTAATTTACGTTAAAAAAAAATAAAGATTTGTTTTGGCTCTGTTTCTAAAATTAAAATATTATTATTTGTGAACACATTTTAACTCATGTCATGTTTGTAGCATGATGATGCACGATCTATACTTATCAATGCAACATAGAACCCGAGCTAATTAGACTATTCAGCTGAATGACCAACCTATTCCGATTGACATGCTGTGCTTTAGCCAGTTGACAACTTAGCTGCGTGGCAACAGACGGTTTGTTTCTATTACTCACGTATTCGGCCGCTGCTCTGTGAGAAGAAGACGCCACGTGTTCATCCAGCTTCTGGGATCCATCTTTCCAGTTGTTGAAGCCCTTGCCAACGAATTCGGACTCGACTTTACATGCTCCAACAAGACGCTTGTTGCCCATTTCACGACACCAGCTGCAAAGCAGAACTTTCCGTTGACGTGATATGCGCAGCCATGGATGACTGCTAAACCATTTTTCCTGCGGTTTTCGACGACGTCTACTGTAATCACGAGCAGCCTCGCTTAACAACTTATCATCTGGACGATCAGTAAGATCCTTGGTATCAACATCGTCCATAATAACATCAGATGAGACGTTTTCAACTATTTTACTCGGTATTTTCGGTTGAGTGGATTGCGTGAAAAAACGCTTCATAGTTTAAAGTTTATTACTGCAATTAAGCCCTACAACAACTATACGTTAGGAGAGTGAACTAACTTCCGGTTGTTCCAAGAGACTTGTAATTAATATTGTTATTTTGATAAAACTCGGTTTTATTAAATAGTGGACTTGATTTAAGTATTGAAATTGTGTCTTTTATCAGATGTAGATCTACGTATTTTTTTTTAGAAAAAAGATTCATTTTCATGTGCAATTTTTCGAGAAATGTGTTTTTATTTCCATAATTACATCATGCCCAGTTTCCTTTTTATTATTTTTTTATAAGTTTTTAGTGAAATTTTTTATAAGAAAAACTGATTTTTTTCAAAAATCGCAATGTTATTTTAGTACTAAAATGGAACATCGGATGTTGACTCACTCTCCTAACGTATAAATAAACTTTTCGCAAAAACAAGACGAAAAACGCCACAGGACAGGGTCCGATTAAGATTATAATTGAAAAAAACAATAATATTATTATACTATTTTATGTTTTTTTTATACAAAGTCTATTTCAATATTTTAATAATTAATGTCAATAATAACAATAATGATGCATTAAAAACTTAGCAGACCGCCGATCGTCAATAGCAACAATTATTCAAAGTCATTATCAGTGATGGGCAACTAGTAAAATAAATTGTTGGTACAAATAATAGTTCAAATTTTTTAGTTGTGAGAAAAGCTTAACTAAAAATATAATATATGGGTTAGTTAAAATGGTAGGACTTTTAAATTAGTTACTAACTAAATAGCTTAACTAAATTTTTTATAGCTGCAAATCCCGACACACAATAGTAGGATTTGTATGTATTTCCTCTAAATTTGAAGTTTTTTGTGTTTAATGTTACCAATAACAAAATTAATAAACTTATAAAAAAGAAGAGTTGTACATTAAACAGTTTCCCTATTGTTGATTTCATTTGACTTTTTGGGTGGGCCAAATACATTGTGGCCCATTAGCTCTAAAAATTGGGTGGGACATGATCCACCTGGCCCACCCTGTGGCGCCCCCAATGGTTCATGTGTAGGACACCCTACGACTCACTGTTATTTTCCTATCTTGAAAAGAACACAATAAAAGAACACAATAAAAGAACACAATAAAAGAACACGATAAAAGAACACAAGCAACAGTGGTACTTGGCTCTGGGCAGAAATCCGTTAATGTAATATAATGTATCTTAAAATTTGGCAAAGTGGCAAAAATCAATCAATACTTATCAACTCATTTTAACATTTTGTGATTGGAGTAACACGGGTACAGAGGGGGCTCTACCACTTGAGCTACAGCCCTTATATCTCAGATAATTTTAATTAATACATTTTTTGTTTTAATCTACTTATATTAAAATCGGTTCTAGTTTTCTAAAAATAATATAATAAACGGTTTCAATAGGAGCAAAAATATATTTTCACAACTGAGATTTATTTGTTTGTTTCGTAGCCATTTTTTCCACAGAGACTACCTGAGTTTTTTTTTGGAGTCACTTTTTTTCTTTAATCTTTTCAATTGAATTGAAATCTTTAATTTCTTTCTGATTTTAAATAAAGAAATTTTCTTTAACGGACTCTCCACAGTAACTGTAACCCCACCTCCGAATCTTTGTTATTAACTCCGTGTCGTACCTTTTTACTATTCCCTCTGACTTACTCTGATTTTCTCTAACTCTCCCCCTCTCACTCACTCATGTTCTCTCTTTCTCCCACCCCCCTCTCTCTCTCTCTCTCTCTCATACATGGGTTTTGAAGGGACCATGAATCTATATGACTATATGACAATGAAATCTTATTGGTAAATGTTTAATTAATTTACTACATTGTTAAATTCATTGGCTGGTGGTACTGAGACGTGTGACTGCTAGAAAGTCTTATCCGCACTTTTCCTTCAAAGCTTGATGACAGAAATGAATTGAATCAAGTGTTGCTCCAAAAAAAGGCTCCAAAGACAGGGGCTGTAACTCAAGTGGAAGAGCGCTCGCTTTGCATGAGATAGGGGTCGAAACCCCGCAGTTCCAGAATATATATATTTTCTTTTGTCTTTTTTTACGGTAATCGATTACCTGAAACACCAACGTTTTTTTATCTTACTTTTTTAACCATTATATCAAGCAATCTTCGAATTTTTACTACATAATTAAATGTCATATTAATCGAAAATAACATTTTGATTATGAAAACAATAGCTTTGGTAAACGCCAGAATACAATTTGACTGTCACTAAAATCTAACCCGAATTAAACGCGTCACTTACAAGTTTGCAAAATGAATTACATTGTTATATAATTTTTTTTTAAATTAAATTAACAGACTTCAATTTTTAAATTACTGCTTGAATAAATATAGATTTAAAACAATTAAGTAATGAAATAAAAATATCCAAAAGGTTTGGGTCGATCCAGTCAATTGATGGAGGACAACAGAACAATGCTAAATCACAGGGTTCCCTTGGCTGTTTGTTGTAATTTCGCAATAATTTTGTTTTCAATTTCTTAAAAGTTCATAAAATTTATTCAGTGCACTTTGGATTTCCTAGAAAATTTGTCATGCAGACCACACCGAAAATGTATAAATTTTATTTCCGTTTGCGCTCTTAAAATATCTTCTTTCAAGTACAGCTTTCACACTCTTTGCACTACACAGATATGGATATCTAGTGAGTTCACTCAAGAAACAAACAACAACAAAAAAGCGCATTAGTGACGATAATAACACAACAATACTTGTCTGGTATTTGAAATAACTTATAAGTATCAGGATAGTTATTTATTTATTTTATATTGTATAAATCACATTCCTGCACGGGCCACCTTTTCATTTAAATTCGCTAAAACATAAACAAAATACACATTTGCCTGACGGTCCCAGTAGCATTGCTACATTGTTTATGTTTAAGTTACAAATGGTGGTTATTAATTCTGCAAAATTTCAAAAGAGATTATGGTTTATATGCACTCTGGATATTTTGCGCACAATTATTTTTTTTTCATTTGGGGTAATACTAAAATCAAGACATATATATAAAAAAAAACAACGCATGTAAAATATTCGGTTAGAAGGCAGTCAGATAAAAAGCTTGGAGCAGCAGGGTATCGATCCCTGTACCTCTCACATGCTAAGCGAGCGCTCTACTACTTGAGCTACAGCCCCTGGTGATGTGATAGTGGCAGTGGACTGACCGGATATTTTGATTTATTTATTTTCTTAAATCCGTGTAGCATTTTCTTGATAAAAAATAAAAGCAAACGTTTTTGTTTCTATATTTCGCTCGCTCTCTCTCTCTCTCTCTCTCTCTCCTCTCTCAAATTTTCTCTATACTCCCTCTCTGTGTGTTATATACCGGGTTAAAAGTTTCTGACTTGATCTCAGTAGCCAACTGTCATTTCTACACAGACATTAGTAACTGAATAACGAGGTATAGAAATTTTAGAAATACTATTTGTAGGGTTGGGCAAACGGAAGGAAATATTGGCTACTGAGATCTATGTGACGATAGTGGTAATCATCGGTAATGTTCAGTAAATCTTACCTGAGTTTCGCTGCGACTATGTGACGACAGTGGTACTGGGCTTTTCTAGGTTTATGGGGCAAAACTTGTGGAAAAGAGCCGTCATAAAAGGGGATCAACGCTTAGCTCCCTTGCATCTGCTTTACAACCTTTGGGCTCGTGTACAACCTTGCGGCTGGTGTACAACCTTTGACTTTGAGATGATGTACAACCTTTGGGCTCGTGTACAACCTTTGAGATGGTGTACAATCTTTGGGATGGTGTACAAACGTCTGACTCGTGTAAAACCTTTGAGATGGTGTACAAACTTTGGGATGGTGTACAAACGTCTGACTCATGTACAACCTTTGAGATGGTGTACAACCTTTGGGCTGGTGTACAAACACCTGACTCGTGTACAACTTTTGGGCTGGTGTACAACCTTGTGGCTGGTGTACAACCTTGTGGCTGGTGTTCAACTTTTGGGCTGGTGTACAACCTTTGGGCCTTTGGGCTTGTGTACAACTTTTGGGCTGGTGTACAACCTTTGGGCCTTTGGGCTGGTGTACAACTTTTGGGCTGGTGTACAACCTTTGGGCCTTTGGGCTGGTGTACAACTTTGGGCTGGTGTACAACTTTTGGGCTGGTGTACAATTTTATGGCTGGTGTACAACCTTGTAACTGGTGTACAGCCTTGCGGCTGGTGTACAACTTTTGGGCTGGTGTACAATCTTTGGGCTGGTGTACAACCTTGTGATTGGTGTACAACCTTGTGACTGGTGTAAACCTTTGTACTCGTTTACAACCTTGCGACTGGTGTACAAACTTTTGATTGATGTACAACCTTTGTACTCGTGTACAACCTTGCGACTGGCGTACAAACTTTGGGCTGGTGTACAACCTTTGGGCTGGTGTACAACCTTTGGGCTGGTGTACAACCTTTGGGCTCGTGTACAACCTGTGGGCTGGTGTACAACCTTTGGGCTGGTGTACAACCTTGCGACTGGTGTACAACCTTGGGACTGGTGTACAACCTTTGGGCTCGTGTACAACCTTTGGGCTGGTGTACATACTTGCGACTGGTGTACAACCTTGTGACTGGTGTACAACCTTGCGACTGGTGTACAACCTTTGGGCTGGTGTACAACCTTGTGGATGGTGTACAACCTTTTACTCGTGTACAACCTTGCGACTGGTGTACAACTTTTGGGCCGGTGTACAAACATTGGGCTGGTGTACATACTTTGCACTGGTGTACAACCTTGTGACTCGTGTACAACCTTGTGACTGGTGTACAACTTTGCAGTTTGTTTACAACCTTCCTGCTGAGGGATAAGGAGTCAGGCTAAAAATATGCGAAACGAAATGGACACCACAACAATCCTGAATCTTGGATTTCGAACCTCGAAGTTCGGCTGTGACTGACACCCTATGCAGGGCCTCGTAGACTGATTAAAATTAAAATTGAAATAACCTATAAATGGTTATTGATTTATTTTATTTTGAATGAACCACATTCCTGCATAGGCCGCCTTTTCATTTAAATTGGCTAAAACATTAACAGATTAGACATTTGCTAGACCCGTTGTAGCTGTGCTACATTATTTATATTTATATTAAAGGTGTTAATTCTACCAAATTTCAATAAAGAGCTTATCTTATCTTATATATACAGACGCTCCTTCTATGCAGAAGATAAATGCGTCCACAGACCATGGCAGATGATCTGTTGGCAAGTGATGCAGCGTTCGCAGTCCACGGCTTTGTGGGTTCCACGCATTACCCAGCCGCCTAACTAGTGTTAGGTACCCATTCGGAGCTGGGTGAATCAGGGACGCCCTAGGCCCCGGGAAAAAACCCTTGCCTTCACACGGATTCGAACCCGTGACCATCGGGTATGCACCCTGGATACACCCATTTAGGTGGGTATTATATTGTATTATTTTCCCTTATTATTTACAGAAAAAATCTATTGAGAGTCGCATAGAAGAAAACACCCAACAAATTTCACAACTCGGTAGGAAAATTGTATACATTGATTTAAAGTTGTACATATTTACTTTGAACTTGAACTATCCCTAACCCGTCGTTGGGTCGTTGGGGCACCATCGTGAAACTGCTCACTATCTCACGCCATTTGTCCCGGTCCTGTGCTGCCTTTTGAGAGTCGCTGAATGACAGGCCGGTCCACTCTTTGATATCGTCCTCCCATCTCATCTTTAGTCTGCCTCTTTTCCTTCCTCCCTGGACTGTGCCTTGCAATATAGTTTTTGCGAGACCTCCCGTTCTTGTCACGTGTCCGTACCATCGTAATTTTCCTCTTCTTAATGGAGGTGAGAAGGGTCCTCGTAGGGGTCCAATGACAGTACTTATTGTGTTGCGGACCGCTTCGTTTGTGATATGCGCTATGTAGCAGATGTTCAATATCTTTCTGAAACATTTCATCTCTAGCGCATTGATTCTTCTTTTGATTCTTCTTCATTCACTTTACAGTAGCAATAAAGAAATCACTTTATAAAATTAACCATAAATAATGATTATTGTTCGCATGCTCTCAATGAAATATATATTTTTATCAAATTTTTCCATACTTAAGCTCTGAGTTCAATGTATATATTTTGTTGCGCTCTGATTTTCCTTATATTTACAGATCTTATGTCCACTCAGCAATTTGTGGGATTTTATGCCTGGAAATCTTTCAATGCAACTGGGGAAGTTGGTGACATAAAAGTATTTGATTATGTTGAATGCAACTACGGAGGATATTTTGACCCCAAGACGGGGATCTTCACAGCTCCTCTTCATGGCTTGTATTTAGTTAGCATTAGTATAGGAAGTCCAGGGGGATAACAAAGCTCTGACTATTGTATGTAATCAAAAAAATATGTAGATTCGGTAAATCTTTGCGATGTATCCGGAAATGAAACTATTACAAGATGTACTGCAATGAAAGCAAATGACAAGATATCATTGGAAATGTTGTATAACAACCGTGACAATAATTGGATGTGGGTTCATTTTTCATGCTGTTTGATCACAGGTATATAGAAGATGAAATGTCATCACTATGATTGTGTAATAGTGTTGCCAAAAGCGTCTATTTCTTTAAAATAAAATATATGCCACATTTTCACGGCACTAATAATGTTGTATAACCATTTAGAATGTAATGTTTCTTCTTCTCATGTTTTTTTAAAACAAAACTTTGTCTCCAAGCGTGCAATATTTGATGATACCGTAGACCAATGCTTCTCAAACTTTTTGGCAGGGTGTACCGAGAGGTATTTTTCATTGCTCTAGGGCAGTGCTTCTCAAACTTTTTAGTAGGGCGGACCGGCAGGAATTTTTTCCATTGCACAAGGGACCGGTGCACTATTTTCCCTGCACTGACAATTTTTTTTTCTGTCCATTTTTGAAAGAATTTCTGAGGACGGTGGCGAATAGCCCACGGACCGGCACCGGTTCGCGGACCACCACTTTGAAAAACACCGCCCTAGGAATGGTATAGAAATTTTAGCAGTTCCTACGTGTTAGCGAAATGTAATTTATTGTATTACAATTTTTCATTTTATGTGCTTATTGCAGAAAAAATTGCCTCATTCTATAGGGTTAGTTTCCATGGTTACAAAAAGAGGATTATAATTAAAAGTTTAGGTCACTTTCTTGATAACTTCTGATGACCTGCGGTGGATGCCTACGGAACAGCACCTGTCTACGGACCACCACTTTGAGTAGCAATACAGTAGACTATATTCAATAATAGTGTAGAATAATTTTCTTGCGTGCAAATATTTTTCCTCATATTTTATTTATAAAATTCGAAATTGTGTGTTTAAAGCAATTTAACCAAATATTTTGTAAAATTACTTAAACACACGATTTCGAATTTTTTTAAATTAAAAAAAACAACAAAACAAAAACTAAATGGTGTTACAATTATTGTGGCTGTAGATATCGATTGTTTTAAGGGTTTCAGTTTTGTGATAGACCCTACACGTACACGAGAAAGTTACTGAAATAACAAGATGTGTATACCCTTGTAAATGTTCTTAAGATTGACTTGATCTAATGGATACGATTTTTTTCGTGTCATGCTAATAAATTGTAGACAGGGGTTTCTGTAACAGCACAGGGAACGAATTTAATACTTTCACCTTGTTAAATTATGTTCCGTATAAGTTATTATTATTTTTTAAAAATTTTGTTTGTTAATTTTTTTAAAATTTGAAATAGGACATTGTAAGTGCATATTCTTCTGTTTAGAGATTATGTATGTACTTTATGAAGACGAAGTCTTCTAGAAGTTTAATAGAATGCACCAGTATTCCCTAGAATTTCAAATAAAATTTTAAAAAAGCTTTCTTTATCTTGAATGTTCTATAGCACTGGCATAAATACTGGTGCGCACATTTGTTGAAAGCTCTAATGTTATTGCAAAATGTTTGCAATGAGTTGTCTATTTACTGCATTGTTCTTACTTCATAATTCTTATAGATCTGCTTGTTACGCATTTGTTTTTTCAAGTTAAAGAATTAAATTATTTTTAAACTTCAAGTCTATTTTATTCAAATGAACCTTAACCCCATGTAATAACAATACTAAACCAAATTTAAAACATCTTATTCCGAAATTAACAAAGTTTCGGTTAATTAAGCGTACAATACAATACAGTTTTATAAAAAAATATATCATGGGAATATAATTCAATTACGCCACAACACTAAAATGGCATTAGTTAATGTTATCTCAATCATTTTTTCTAAAATAACTTACCCGTTGAGAGTTGAAACGATCTCAGTATTAACAAATAAATTCAAAGAAATCAATAAGTGGTACATTTTAAAAACATTTTTGATAGAATAGAAACCTTTTGCAGAAATGTACTTTAAAAATGCCCAAATTTCAGGGCTATCGGATAAATAAATACTATTTTTTAAAGCTTACATATAAAACGATATTAAGGCCCCAAGCCTATACTATAAGTGATACTTTCTTGGTATTGCCATTGTATTACACAACTTATCGAATTATCATGGCGATAGGTTGAAATTAAAATTTTATTTAAACAATAATTGTAAAGCTTAAATCACTTTTATTTATAAAATTGACAAATCAACTTCTTGATTCACGATTCAATGATTTAAACAGTTGTCAATAGCTTCCATAATTCAAATGTTTTATTTACTGCTGTTTGGTAGAACCGAATAGCGTGTAGTAGGCTTGGTGGCCTAGATACCGTCACTTTGTGCCTGCAACTTGCAACGTGTGTTCACGAGCCAGCGCTGGCAGCATTGAGTTCAACTGTCATACTGGCGCACTCTTTGTATTTCATCGACTTCCCAAAAAGTCCACATAATTGCTGCATACGGCCTTTAATATTTACAAATTATGATGGCTGACAATACTTTATTCATTTAATGAACACCTTCCTTTTTGGGTACGAAATAATTTCACTCCCACCATGACCACGTCTCACGTTTCTGTAACGTGTTAACAGTACGATCTTGATAATTTAACTATCCTTATTTAATGAACTAGGGAGTTGTAGGGCGCCTACGGCACCCACTGTTTTTTTTTCTTTTTCTTTTTTTTGTTTCAAAAGCCCAAAAAACTTATCCTTGTTTCATAAATACGAAATATTAAACTTCATGAAATGTACACAAAATATTTCTCTTATATTATAAATGTTGATTTTTGGCGCTTCATCACCTGCCTCAGCTGCGCGTGCAGCTTCTCGCGTTTCGACATCTCTAATAAATTGATAAGTCTGAGCCAAACGATTGTGTTGACGACAAAATCGATCGATTTGATCCAGTATTTCTCGCTTGCAGTTCTCATTAGCGTAGTGTCCTTCTCTTACATCTGTAGCCTGGTTACTGTCGACAACATAGAGCTGGGCAAAATTGCGGTTCTTGGGCATTGACTGGCTGTAGATGTGACACACGATTGTAAATTTGTCCGTGAATCTTGAATATGTACGGGCCTCTCCCTGGTAAGTCCATGATATTAGCACCCAATGAGGCAAACGAAATTGCGCTGTTATACGATCGGATGTTGTCACGAAAATGTTTGGAATTGCGATGATTAGGTTCTGATGAAAGTTGTTTAAGGAACTCAGGATACTCAACAACGTCTCCATTGATGTCTTGCGGCTTAGTTAGCATGTCCTTTCCTTTGCGATAGCACAACGTAAATAGGGCATCTGATGGACTCTCGCCCTCAAAATGCTTCGCCCCCAAATACTGACAATTTAGAGATTGCCCACCAAACTGTCCACAATCATGTTCAACAGTGTTGCAAACGTTGAAGTTGATTGCTTCCTGACGAAGAGCCTCATTCAGACGCTGCACTCGATGTTGTTGCTGAGAGGCAGTGATGTGTGTCGCGCGCTCGATGGGCTTGTAACGGAGCAGGGGACAGGCTTCTCGGGCGTTTCTTGTGCGACTCATTATTTATTGCAGTAAGTGCTTCAACTGATTCGGGCGTTTGCTTTGCACGCCATCTATCTTTACGTTCCTTAGCTTTCTGGTGACAGGGTCTTCATCCACCTCCATCATAATCTGTTTTAAACAAATTGCTTCATAATTATATCTATCAACGATACATTTCTCCATAACATCTCACGAATTGATTACTGTTCGTCCCCAATAGCAACGATAAAAATAAAACTACAAATGATAAGAAAATGATTAACTAATACCCACTTGAACACCGTAAATTCTACCACCCAATCTATCCGATGCTTCCATAATAACGTAATTATCTAATGTAATGTACACAAAGTATTTTATTTATTAGGATTAATAAACACAAAATATTGTCTACTTCAACACAATAGCAACGATAAAAATAAAACTACAAATGATAAGCATATGGTTAATACCCACTTGAACACTGCAAATTCTACCACCCAATCGATTCTATGCGTTAAGAATAACGTAATCATCTAATCTAATGTACACAAAATGAAATGGTGTCTATGTTGTCTACATCAACTCACATGCTGACGTCACAGGTGCGTGTGTTGTTTTGGTAATTGACGTTTCTATTTTATTTATAATCATTTTGCGCACCGATGCACACTTTGCATTTTAAAATATAAGATCAAACAATGACGTAATCTAATATATAAAGCTCAGTTGGTGTTTGTATCTTTGTATGTTTGTATGTTTGTATGTTTCACTTTTCGACTTTCTGTTAGACAGCCACGGAAAAACCAAATGACGGACGGGGACCAAATTTGGCAAGACGGTTCCTTTTACCCTGAAGGTGGTTTTAAGTTAGTTTTTGTAATTGTCTCTTTTGGCCAACTGCTGTAAATTAAATAATCGGAAAATGCAGAGACAAAGAATACAAAATTTAACCTCATTTCTGTATTGAACAAATTTAGGCGGACGTTCAAATGCCGTTCAAAGCGAGTTACTTTTGGTGACGTTTTTTTCCCCAATACTTTATTTTCAGGGGTGCGCATTCAAAAAATATTATAATGTTTAATTACGGTGCACACATTTTCGTGTGCACTTCATAATTTGAGCTGTGTAGTACAAAGAATTGTCATTTTCTTTACTGTTACTTTCTATATATTAGATAGACACGTAAACATATTTAATTACAACTGCCAAACGATGCATTAGATTTAATTGTTTAAACGTTTAAATTTAATTATTTTCTGTTCCATAACTGGACATTTAATATAAACCTATCTATGTAATAATTGTGTCAGTATTTTTTTCAAGGCTTCATTTTTAGCGGTGTGCGTTCTAAAATCTTTTATCGCCTGATTACTGTGCTGTATATACACTATACATTATAAACTTTCGCTACCGAACGTTTTAACAAAAGTTGACTAAATTTAATGAAGTGATCCAGAAAACGCTTAATTAATATGAATTGCAAATTGAATATGTTTTTATGTTAATTCCTTTGTATTCAGAATAGCATAGGCCACTTCTAAAATTGCCTTTAATCATTTTTAAGATGCGCTTATTAACAGACTGTTGAATCTTTTTTTTTAATTTTAATTTTATTTTTCATATATAAAATCTGGTGTGTGTGTGTGTGCATTGAATATAATTTACAAAATATGATACCTTATCCGAAATAGGGAACAATCCATTTTGAAATTATACACATTGCTTATAAACCGTAAATATAAATCGTAAAATATAGAGACATAAAAAATGTTAAATATTATTTCCCTGTTAAAACAATTATGAATACGTCAAAAGGAGGAGTTATTTTGGTCCAGTACATTTACTTTATAACAAGACTTTATTTTATGCGGCCAGCTTTCTATATTGTCTAAATATGGTGTGCACATTTTTTTGTTATCATTTTAATACGACCGTTTTTAAAAAAAAAGTATTTTAGAAAGTACATTTATAATTTTGTTTATTTGCGCTATGAGTCACTTATCTTTTGCCTTATAAAGGGATAGTGCCACATGTTCTTTATCTCATAGACGTGGTTACAAATATTATATAACTTACAATTGTGATACGATGCAGATTCGTAATTATATATTCAATTTTTGAGTGGCGAGGGTGGTAGAGCTCTTTCGGAAAACCTACAAGTTATGTTAATTTTGTACAAGTGGGAATGAAATTGTAAATTTAGTTATTATGGTCGGCAAGAATCATTATTTAATAAATCATATCTTTTAAATAGTAAGGTTATGTTAAAAGGCACTGCATTAAGTGAAAACAACTCACGCGGTAAAATGTCATGTCTCTGTTTCTCATAAGATTTTAACTAAATAGATGAATCTGAAATTTTACTTGGCAAATAAAAATATTAATAACCAGCAACTAATACTTGGATAAAGGGTCAGCATACTCCCGCTACGAAGTGCGGGTATTTTTCTAGTTTTAAATATTTTTACAGTGCCAAACACCACACGATTTTTCAACTGCTATAGACTTTTGTACATCGTTCCTCAGGGTTCCACATCCAGTGAGTGACTTGGATATTATAAAACTACAAGGTTGTGCTACGGCGCCGTGGCGCCTTCGGCGCCAACTTCGTATAGGGCGCCTACGGCGCCCACCTTATTCATAAGCCCAACTAACTTGTCCTTGGTTGTTAAATACGAAATATTAAAATTCTTGAAATGTACACAAAGCATTTTATAGGGGCCTTCCATAAAGTACGTCACGCTAGGCGCCCACTTTTTTGTCAAAACCCCAAGTAACTTATCCTTGTTTGATAAATACGAAATATTAGAATTCCTGAAATGTACACAAAGCATTTTATAATTATAAATCCTCAAATCCTATTTTGACATCGTTCCCTTTTCCAAAATTAAGATATGAGTTAAAACAAGTACGTCATATAATATTTTTTTTACAGCGCGTCTTTAATTTGTAATTAATTTGCACACCTTTTGAAGCACACCATGTATTAAATATAAGATCAAACAATGACTCATATTAAATATTTTTACAGCGCTAATCACCACACGATTTTTCAACTGCTATAGACTGTTGTAAATCATTCCTCAGCGTTCCACATCCTTCCAGCCAGCCAGTGACTTGGACTATTATATTATTTATTTGCAATTGTCACGCAATTCAGTAGTGTCTGTCAGTCAGTCCTACGCTATGCGAGGTAATTCCCGATTTTAAAAAAAGTTGCTTTCGAGATTATAACAAAATGTGTTGCTCACCATAAAATATTGTGACGTGACGTCATTATTTGAGCTTTTATTTATGAGTGAAGGGAACGAAGAAAAAAGAGCAATGTTTTATTTGATGCGATTATTATTATTATTTTTTTGTATTAAATGTCCGTTTTTGTGTATGTGTCCATGTCAATATTACGTACGTAATTATAAATTTAATTTTCTATATTAATATATAACATTCGTTTTTCGGTTTATGAAATTTACAATTGGTTGTCGTTCGGTTGTCAAGTTTCGATGCGTTTTGAACTACAAAGCCATAATTTATTACTGCAAATGAAATTTGTCAACTTATGCTTCAGTTTAGCGTTTGTTTTTCTTTTATACACTTTGAGATTGCATATTTGTATGTTTAAAAACAGAATCGGACTCCTTCCCACAATTGTTTTTTTAAATTGTTATTTACCTGTAATATTTCAATGTGTCTTAGACTAATTTTGAATAAAAAATATTTGCTTTTAATATAGAACTGGAAGGGATGCTGACTTGACAATAATGAAAACGTTTATTAGAATTCCTAAAACGTGAATATTAAAGTTGATACCTTAATATTGTCTTTTATCCAGTGCTTAACTTTACTTCAAAGGTTTCATGCAAAATAAATAGTACGTTGTTATTCATATTTGTAAATAGTTACAATTTTTTATTTACATGTTTTTGATAATGTAAAGGTAATAATGTATGGACCAATGGTGGCGCATAAACTGACAAGTCATAATAGATCTTGAAAAGGTGCTGACTTGACAACAATAAAAACGTTTCATGTGAATTACTAACACGTGTATATCAAATTGTAAATATGATTAACAGTTGATGAGTTAATCTTTTCTGTTATCCTGTGACAAACTTTGCTTACTACGTTTCATGCAAAATAAATAGTTATTAACATGTGTAAAATTACAGTTTATTTTTTACATGTTTTGAAAATGTTGGGGTAATAATGTATGGACAAATGGGCGAATAAACTGACAAGTCATAATCATCGATGAAGCTTAACGGCTTCAAATCACAGATATGCGTGATGTGGATCACATTACAATTACAGTCACATAATTTATTTTTAACGCACTGTGCTATATTATTGGTGCACTCATAATTGGTGCGCACTATTTAATGCCGCAAGTTAATGTCCGGCTGACTCCTCAGCAATATTTGTTAATACGTCGAACTTCAAACTTCTTTGCCGCAGTATCACTTTAGGCTGTGTGTAATTCACTATGCATTTACTATTATCATGATTATATCATTATTATTCATGCAAACTTATATAACGCGAAGCCTAAGCTTGGAGGTTTTCTCATAACACATATATTCGTATATATAATAAAAATATATACTCTGCTATGTCAGTTCGTAACGTTAGATTTTAGAAAGCCCACCGATAAAAAAAAACCTTGAAAAGCATATTGCAAAACCACCCAAAAAACCCCCACTATTTTCAAACGTCCGCATGAAATTGTTCAATATGGAAAAGAGATTTAATTTTTCTCTCTTGGTCTCTACATTTTCTGATTATTTACTATGCGGCTTTCAGGCAGAAGGGACAATTACAAAAACTGAAATATATCCATTTTGAAAACTCCCGTCATTTTTGACGGGTGATACCCTAGTGTAATATATAATGTATAGATTTACATTATTGCCGTAACAACTGTAGATATCAGAATTACAGACATCTTATTTCAGATGGGTCAGTCGTAATGCTAGTTTCATTTGACCTTTGTTCACAATAATTTTCTGATATCTGCATGACGTTGACTTTCATCGCTTTGATTCATTTTATATATCAATAATATAAGAGCCCACGTCACTCATTGGAAGGATGTGTAACGCTATGACGTCATTTTTTTGAGCTTATATTTTAGTATCAAGGCGTGCATCAGATGGCGCGCAAAAATGGCGCGCAAAATGATTATAAAGTAAAGATTTTTGCCGTAAAAAATATTATATGACGTCATTGTTTTAGCACAGAACGTCAATTACCAAAACAATGCACGAACCTGTGACGTCAGCATTTGTGTTAAAGTAGACAACAAATTTTGTGTTTATAAATCCTAATTATCAAATTACTTTGTGTACATTAGTCTAGATAATTAAGTTATTCTTGAAGCATCGGATTGATTGGGTGGTAGAACTTGCAGTGTTCAAGTGGGTATTAATCATTTGTTTATCATTTGTACTTTTACTTTTATCGTTACTTTTGGAGACGAACAGTAATATTTTTGTGAGAAGTTTTTGATAAATTTATCGTTGAAAGATATAATTATAATGCAATTTTTTTAAAACAGATTATGATGGAGGTTAATGAAGACCCTGTCTCCAGAAAACGACGTAAAGCTAAGGAACGTCAAGATTGATGGCGTGCAAAGCAAACACCTGAATCAGTTGAAGCACTTCGTGCAAAAAATAATGAGTCACAAAGGAAACGCCTTAGAAGCTTTTCCCCTGCTCTGTTAAAATCCCATAGAGTGGCCAGAGCTGAATCTGAACTTCAAACGCATTTCACTCATGTCTTCAGCTCAGCTTCAAGCCTATCGAGCGGGCAACACTGCCTCTCAGCAACAACAACGAGAGCGTCTGAATGAGGCTCTTCGTCGAGAAGCAACCAAACTTCAAAGTTAGCAACATTGTTCAACACGATTGTGGACAGTTTAGTGGGACAATCTCTTAATTGTCAGTATTGTGGGGTCGAAGCATTTTGAAGATGAGCGTCCATCAGATGGCTTATTTACGTCTTGCTGTCGCAAAGTAAAGGTTATGCTACTTAAGCCGCATGACATCAATGGAGACGTCGTTGATTATCCCGAGTTCCTTAGACATCTTTTATCAGAACCTAATTATCCCAATTTCCAAACATTTTCGTGACACCATCCGATCGCATAACAGCGCAATTTCGTTTGCATCATTGGGTGCTAATATCATGGACTTACCAGGGAGAGGCCCGTACATATTCAAGATTCACGGACAAATGTACCATCGTACGTCACATCTACAGCCAGTCAATGCCCAAGAACCGCAATTTGCCCAGCTCTATGTTGTCGACAGTAATCAGGCTACAGACGTAAGAGATGGACACTACGCTAATGAGAACTGCAAGCGTGAAATACTGGATCAAATCGATCGATTTTTGTCGTCAACACAATCGTTTGGCTCAGACTTTTAAACTTATTAGAGATGTCGAAACGCGAGGAGCTGCACGTGCAGCTGAGGCAGGTGATAAAGCGGCAAAAAATCAAGATGATTTTCAGAAGCGATCGGCGATCAGACCAACGTCGATACAACTCACCCACCTCAAACGAAATTGCTATGGTGTTTGTTAACGACGACGGTGAGCCACCTTTCAAACGCAACATCCAGGTCTATGCAATCATTCCAGATGATCCCAATAAGCAGTTCGTGAAATTGAGTATTTTAAGTCTCAACATCGATCCGATGACCTACGCATTATTATTTCCTTATGGCGAAGAAGGATGGCAGCCGAATAGGGAATGCGAAGCCTACCCCAGGCGTAGGTAAGAATCGCATCCGTAAACAAGATCAGCATGCTTCAGTTCAAAGCAGCCATGACAGCCATCCGAGATGACTTCAATCCTATCATGAGTGCCCGAAAGCTTACACAGCAGTGGCTGGTGGATTCGTATCTGCTTGTGGAATCCAACAATCTCAACTACATTCGTCAGAATCAAAAACGTTTAAGAGTGGAACAATATCAGGGTCTCGCCGATCATATGGCTAACATGGCTGAGAATCGCAACATGGAATCGGGTGTATCGGTCATACTTCCGCCATCTTTCGAAGGATCTCCACGAAACATGCGCCAGATATGCTGCAATGCAATGAGTATATTTGCTAAACATGGTGCCCCAGATCTATTCGTCACATTTACGGCTAATCCAAGTTGGCCCAAGATCACCAGCAACTTAAGACCCGGAGAACAGACCTCAGATCGACTGGACTTGGTAGCAGTGTGTTTAAGCTGAAACTTGACTCACTCAATAAGGACATCACTGTTGTGGACATTTTTGGTGAAACAAAGGCATTTGTCTACAATATTGAGTTTCAGAAGCGAGGGCTCCGACATACGCACATTTTGGTGACATTGAAAGAAGAGTTCAAGTTCACAAATTCAGAGAGGATCAATTTTTCTGTGCTAAGACTAGAGGAGTGATAAGAACTGAGAGATATTGTGCTAAATGGAAACATGTATGGTCCATGCGGCGAATGTCATCAGAATGCACCCTGTATGAAGGATTGCCATGGCTCAAAGCAGTTTCCGAAGGAGTACAATGAGCAGACGATTCCAAATGTAAGTAGGACCTTTAACATGCATACAGTCTCCACTCTATGATATTAACATAGGGCCAGGATCAAAACATCATTGGGCCTTTTACATGCATACAGTCTCCACTCTATGGTATTAACATAGGGCCGGGATTAAAACATCATGGAACATTTAACAAGCATACAGTCTCCACTCTATGATATTAACATAGGGCCGGAATCAAAACATCATGGAACATTTAACAAGCATACAGTCTCCACTCTATGGTATTAACAGCGGGCCGGAATCAAAATGTCATGGAACTCTTAACATGCAAACAGTCTCCACTCTATGGTATTAACCGCGGGCCGGAATCAAAACATCATGGAACCCTTAACATGCAAACAGTCTCCACTCTATGATATTAACATGGGGCCGGAATCAAAACATCATGTAACCTTTAACATGCATACAGTCTCCACTCTATGCTATTAACATAGGGCCGGGATTAAAACATCATGGAACCCTTAACATACATTCATTCTCCACTCTATGGTATTAACATAGGGTCGGCATCAAAACATCATAGGACCTTTAACACGCATACAGTCTCCACTCTTTGGTATTAACATAGGGCCCGGATTAAAACATCATGGAACCCTTAACATGCATTCATTCTCCACTCTATGGTATTTACATAGGGCCGGCATCAAAACATCATAGGACCTTTAACATGCATACAGTCTCCAATCTATGGTATTAACATGGGGCCTGGATCAAAACATCATGGAACCCTTAACATGCATTCAGTTTCCACTCTATGGTATTAACATAAGGTAGGAGTTTGGGTTGGATTAGCTTAGTAGGACTTTCTATCGACGCTTTTAGCGACTTTTAAAAGAGGAACATAACTTTAGTTACTCAATATTACTTGCTCAGAAACTACATATGTGATAATGTAATAAAAGAACACGTAAAAAAACAATATTTTGACTATAAATCCATTATGTACGAGACGTAACTAAAAGAATGTTCATTATAATACGCAGCGCAAGACCATCCAAATATACAAAATTGTAGTTTGTGTCTTAAAACATGTTTAATATAATGCGCACCGATCAGGAATAGGTTTATAAAAAGTGTTGTCAATAAAATACGCACCTTATTGTTTGACACGAAAGGTTGTTTAATATAATACGCACCGCGACACTCGATCCCAAAAATTTAACATGATACATAGAGATATAAATAAAATAAACTAAAAATTCAATAATTTAATTACAGTACATGCGATCGATCTGAAATTGTGATACATCATTTTTATCATCGGTACAAAACTGTCTGCCAATTTTCAGCTCGCTAGCTTACAAAGAAATGGGTTAAAAATCGATCCAAAGTTTTTTCCACAAGGGCTCAAACAAACAATCAACAAAACAGACACAACAAGTTAATATAAAGGATTTTAAAAGGAAATTTTCCATGGAATACCTGGTTTATCAAAATCATGAATTCGCATTGAATGTTGAATAGTTATCAGTGTGTATATTCTTCTGCTGTCGTCCTATCATTGATATAACGTTAAAAATAGCTCTTTCATACTTTAAAAAAAATAATAGATAATAATATTACACTATAATATTTTGAACTAAATTAAAATTTAAATAGAAATTAATAATAAGATAATAACATTATTTTAGAAATTTACGATGTAGATTTGAAACCTTCAGGGGTCAAAACGCCCTCTTGTCAAAATCTCTTGTCATCGAACTGTCCAGGATCGAATAGTCCATGTTCGAACAGTCCGTCGTCGAATCAACTCGGGTAGAAACATCCTGTGGTCGAATCGGCTCGGGTAAAAACGTCCTGTGGTCGAATCGGCTCGGGTAGAAACGTCCTGTGGTCGAATCGGCTCGGGTAGAAACGTCATGTGGTCGAATTGGCTCGGGTAGAAACGTCCTGTGGTCGAATCGGCTCGTGTAGAAACGTCCTGTGGTCGAATCGGCTCGGGTAGAAACGTCCTGTGGTCGAATCGGCTCATGTAGAAACGTCATGTGGTCGAATCGGCTCGGGTAGAAACGTCCTGTGGTCGAATCGACTCGGGTCGAAACGTCCTGTGGTCGAATCGACTCGGGTCGAAACGTCCTGTGGTCGAATCGGCATGTTTGAACTGTTCGGGGTCGAGTCGAACGGGTTCAAAACGTTATAAAAATAAAATGTTTCAACATAAGATATAGATAGAGAAGTAACACAAACAACAATGCAAGAGTCAAGGAATCAAATCATAAAACACAATGACTTAAGAGAACGTTCACATAACAAATAATAAGTACTACATCACGTACTTGCTCACCAACCAAGAATGTTAAAGTCATAAATATTTCTTTAAATAGGAAATAGACACAAAACAATGATACGTTGTTTTCATTGAATCAATTTATTCAAAAACTTAATATCCAAGTAGATAACTTGTTTTCATAAACTGCGTTTCTCATTTTAAGAGGAAGATCGAACATTTCAGAGAATTAGTAAACAAAATTATATGATTTGAATTTATTGGCAAAGTCCTCTCTTGTTAACTGTTATTTCTTCTCAACCTGTGGTAGTTATAATTGGGAGAAAAAGGTTAGAATTAATTTTTAGATGCTGCAATTTTGTGGACATTGTATGGTAAGCATGAAGTTGGATATGAACTTGAGCGCAGAATTATAATTAACAATTATGTATCTAGCACCCAAACATTCACACACAAAATATGTTTTCTTTGTTTTATACCGGTTAGGGGGGTGGTAGACATGCTTGGGAAAACACGGTTTCCGCAATGTATTCCAGATAAACATAGTTGTCAGATTTGTATACATATTCAGCACCATTTGAAATAGCCAAGAGCTCAGGTCCATAAGCATCCCCAATAGCCACAACGATGACGATAATCCCTTGAGCTTTGATACGATCGGCAGCTTTTTCGGCTGAGAACAAAATATTAAAACGAAAAATATGTAATCTTCAAAAATATCAAATAAAAACATTTGGTATAGAAATAGGTCAAGAAGAAAAGCTTTACATTTATATTTCACACATTTTCTTCAAAAAGCTTCATCAAGTGTCCATATTGCTTGTTTAAGTATATGAATTTTATGTTATTTCCAGAGTTTAACATACATTCTTTTTCTGGGAACACGCATTTCAAAAAGTTGGGAGCTGAAGCATAATAAGTAAAATGTAAAAAAAATAATTTTTTTTAAAAAGGACACGCTTTTATTTACATATAGAAATTGCACTAAATATGTATAATACAAAAAAAAACATTTTCCCCTAACTGAAAATTGAACCTCGTACCCCCATGTCGGCAATCGATAACGCTTATATTTCGGCCAGCAAGACTTGATCTTTATAGTACTTTTTAAAGTTATAATAATTGTATCCCTCTAGGGCGAATTGAGGCATGGTTCATTGACGCAAGTGATAATATTTTATATAGACAAAAACTAAAAACTAAAAGTGCAATAATTTCAATACGATACATTCGATCGATCTGAAATTTTGATACAATGCATTGTCATCCAAGATCTATCTGTGGTAAAATTTTTAGATCTCTAGGACCATCAGAAATGGTATAATTTTACGTTTCAAGTTTTGAAGGAAGGATGGATACAACATACAAACATTGTGACTTAAATAAAAGCGTGTAAAAATACAACTGTATCAAGGTAATTTTTTGTGTGAATCATGTTGTCTGCACTCTAGAGAGAAAGCTAAAAGAACATATTAACTGTTCTCAGCAAATTTCTTGTATTAGTTTACTGAGGATTTAAGAAAAACATATTTTGTCTTAATCAATTCTATCTCTTAAAAGGTTTTAATGTTAGTCTAATTTTCATTTTCTTCAATCTCTATGAATAATTAAGCCCTGTTTGCTTTTTTCCACATACTTTGGGCATGACAGGTTGCCCTTTAAGTAACGTGGTGCAATATTTTAAAACATTAATTTAGATAATGAAAACATAAGAAATGCTTTGATTCTTAACTTTTGAGCATACATTTAATATTCGTAAATTTACATATCCTTAATAATTTAAATTAAGCTGTAATAATAAACTCATGTAAGTAAAAAAAACTTGTTTTTTTCCTCAAATAACAATAATGCATTGTAATGTTAAAAGCACCGAATTCTGAATATTAATAACTTAGGAAAAAACTAAATATATTAAAATAAGAGCGAATCTTTAGAAAAATGAATAGCTTCAACATATTGACTCGAAATTTTTTTATTAAATATTATAAATAACTTACTTTTGTGCGGGTTGTCAGATTTGCCGTCAGTGAATACGACAAGAGTTTTAGAAGAATTACTGCTGGAATCAGCAGCAATACTAAACATTCCATCATTAATGATGAAGTCCAGAGCTTTGTCGGTTCTTGTTTTGTGACCAATGAATGGAATATCAGTCAGATGCTACCACAAAAAATTATTTTACATTTGATGCTTTGAATTATATACAACATAAGAAAATCTTAAATATTCATAAATTACAATTTTTAATTAATAGATTTTCTCATGTTGCATATTACATAAATTTACAAATATAATTGGCTTCAACCTGGCCTGTTTTTACGATCACATTTTGTACCCCGCCCAGTACGATCCCATATCGTCATGGGATCTCTTTCTGAAGCATAACATATATTTAACGATTAAAAAAATAATTTAAAAAAGCTCAACAATAATTCATTTGAGTTTTAAGAGGTTTCGTGACACACTCTATTTGTCAGATTTTCTAAACAAAATATAATTCAGAAAACATTGTGATAGTGTGTCCAGCACAAAGATAAGCCCCTTTTGTTTTTTGTAAGTGGTGCCAGCACCGAGGCTCAAGCCCATGGCTCTTTGCAGTCTCGGTACGACAGCCGAGTGCGCTGCCGCTGGACCACCGCACCCCCCTAACCCCCCCCCCAAAAAAAAACCCGTAAAAACAAAGTTTTTGACTATAAATCCCTTATATATGAGACATAACTAAAAGTATTGATTATGTTCAAATGTCACTAACATTTACAGACTGAATCTGTCTTAACTCAACTTTGCTTCATAACCCTGGGGGGAGTGTGGTCACCGATCGCTGGACCGAGCTCAGCGTGACACGTAAAATGTAAACAAAAGCACGTCAGTACTTCGACGGGTCACGTCAACGCGTGACTGAACAATCACGTGAAAAAAAAACAATATCAAAAAGTGAAATTGAATTACATACCTCAAATAGAGATAAACTAAAAATACATTAATCTAGTTACGGTACGTTCGATCGATCTAAAATTTTGATACGATGCATTGTTAGGTGACACGGGTTCGTGTGCAAAATTTCAGCTCGATGGCATTACGGAAAGTGGGTCATTTTTTACTTTTGTTTTTCCGCCCGCCCAAGACAGAGAGAGACAGAGATGACGAAAGACAGAGACGGCGGTGAAGATAATTTAAGGGATTTAAAAAAGGATGACCCAACGCAAAATAAAGTCATATTTCTAGAATATTTGAGATTAACCCTGAATCAACTAAATAAAAAGATTATATTACATTCATAATATGGCAATATTTAGTGTTTAAAACTTGCACCATATAAAAGATCTACTAATGTTAAAGAAAATCTTGAAAATATAAACTCTAGAATTTTCTAGAATATTTATATAAACCTAAAATAACGTGAATATATTTACTTTTACTGCTTTTGAATTCATAGTCTGCTAAGTATCAGATAAAAGTTTTAAAAGATATCCAATTAAAATCTCTTTAAAAAATAGATTTCTAGAATTAAAAAAAAATCTTTATAATTTTTCAAGAACATCCCAGAATAAAGTAAATACTAATATTACTTTTAAATTAAATTTTATTTAAATACAGGCTGGCATCACATTAGCAATGCTTTAACATTTTGATTTGAGTTTAATTTATCTGTACCCAAATATTAGTGTTGAAAGTTATTGTAAGTTGTCTAGCAATGGGCCCCCAACCTTGAAGGAACATGTTGTAAAATTTAAAACTCCTCTAGGTTTCAATAAAGATGATGATGGATATACATGCCAAGTTTGGTCATCAATAGATGTATAAATGTATGTGACACAAAGACACAAACAATTACTGTATTATATATATATATACGTATAGTATTACGGAACAAAATATCAAAAATTACTAACAACGACACAGTTAACTTTTTTTAAAAAAGAGACTTAATGGTGATCCTGCAAAAATTAATTTACTCATTAATAATAAACAACCCTTAAAAACAAATTTTTTGACTATAAATTCCTTATATATTTTTGAGACATAACTAAAAGTTTTCATTATGTTCAATATTTTCAGCGCGACATTGTCAGACCCCTGTGACATCGAGGGCTGGAGTGAAACTCCAGTGACCCGTGGAGGTCAACTTTAGCAGATGGCTACACATGCTATATAGAAATAAACTAAACATTCATTACATTAATTACGGTACATGCGATCGGTCTGAAATATTGATACAAAGGATTGTTAATTGACACAAGTATATGTGCAAAATTTCAGCCCGATAGGATTACGGGAAATTGGTTTATCTACACTGCAACACAAACGCTAGCTGGACCATGACAGACAGAGTGAGAGACAAGACGGTGAAGTTAATATAAGGGATTTAAAAATAGCAATTATCTAGGTATTTAAATATAAAACAAATAATTTTAAAAAATAATATCATTACCTGGGCAATTTCATCAAGAGATGAATAATCTCCAAGGTCAAAACATTTCTTTGGATCAAAGCTGAAAACAACTGCCCCGACACGAACAAGTAGAGGCCCAAAATCCAACTTTAAAGTCATTTTTCTTGCGAAATTGATCATTTCCGTGAAGTTGCTTTGTCCGATACTACTGGAGGAATCAAAGACGTAAATGATGTCAATGACTCCTGTACAACCTGAAATCAAAGTTTACAATTAAAAATTTGAAAATAACTTTTTTTTAAAATTTTGCCGAACAAATTTATATATGTTATATTCAGTGAAAACAACTTGTTGAATAGTAACTCAATATACTTTTGAGAACTGTTACTGTTAGAAGTTTAGAACCGTTGGGGGTAGGTGTTAGAACCAACCAACGCTACAGTTGACCTTGGGTCAAGCGAAGTAGTAGAACGTTACGCAAATGAGGCCGTGATTGGTACCTCCTGGAAACAGTCCATCACGTGCCAAGAGGATGAGACGTAGGGTTTGACCAACCAGGTGAAAGTTGTCACATGCACCAGCCATGGGGCAAAGGTTCGCCCAATAGAATTGTTCGCAATGTAGGGCAGATGCTATGATGGCGTGGGTGAGCGGTCCTTTATATACTGGGGAGAAACCATGAGGCATTCTCTTTCCCAGATATCACAGGTCACTCTGAGAATTTGGTTCTAGGGGCTAGACTGTGGGGAATAGAGCCTTGCTGAAGGGGTTCAGGTTTGTTAGACTGTTAGACTTATAAGGATAGTCAAATGTATGTTAGAGTTAGATGTTATTATTCTTTTATGTATTGATTGATTGATGTATTGATATATTGTTAGTCGATATAGGTATGTGCATTTGTATTTTCAGCAAGTACTGTAGGGTAGTGTTACCTGCCTACAGTGAAGGAAGTAACTTAGGGCTAGAAAAGCCAAGTGAAACATAGTGTTGAGGTGAGCACCAGATGTGCTCTACAGGCAAAAGTGGGAAGACGACCCTGAGCCGGACGAGAAGATACTGTTAGTAACATTGGAGCCAGCTGTCAGTCATTGAGTAACTGAGGGGCGTGATGTTGATCGGCCTATCAGACGATGTGTGGGTTAAGCATCGCTGACCAGTGAGGCGGAACACTGACTGATCCCGTTACCTGAGACAGTGTGTGAGGTCGGCAGGTATATAGCGGAGCTGAGCCGAATCAAGGGATGTAGTATCCAATTGTGAACTTACCTCTATTTTAGATATTTTGTACCTGAATTATTATTGTCTACATTCTACATATTTTATACCCTATTCATTTTGTATATATATATTTATTTATGTAAATAAATATTTATCACTGTTGCAAACAGTGCTGTTAAGTACTCAACACAACTCACGCGGTAAAATGGTAAAAATTAAATAATTGTGTCTTTTGTTTTTTTCTCTTTTTTTTTCTTAAATATATTCAGTTATTTTTTTCCCCTTAAAATGGAATATCTCTGTTTCCCATAAGATTTTAACTAATAGATGAATCTGAAATATAACTTGGCAAATAAAAATTGTAGTAACCAGAAACTAATACTGGGAAAAGGGGCGTAAGCATCTCCGACACACGGACAACGTCGTGCGCTGGTATATTTATTGGTTTTTTATTTTTAGTTTTGTTATTTTGAAATTGTGGGGCGATGACATTGGGATGGGGATATATAGTAGTGTGATTTTATACAAATTCGTGTCCCCTATGTTAACATTACGGTTTTATATTTTATTTTATTTTGTGCGGGTTGTTATAGGGATTTATGTTGGGTGTGGTTGTGGGATCGGGCGTAATCCAACGATTCAGTGGATAGCGGGTTGCGACCGTCGGATTCGGGGTGGACATGACCTCGTATGTTAATAGGATGTTTCTTGGGTGGTTAGGGCACAGGGATGAAATTTAATGTACGAAATGCTATAACTGTATAGTCAGGGTTTGCAGTTAGGGTCTGCTCTTGTTTTTCTTTCATATATTTGTTTTACTCAGGTGTTGGGGGGTATGGGGGGTGGCGTGGGAGGGGTGGGGGGGTTTTTGCGTGTTGCACAATCACCGTGGGGGGGTGGGTGGGGGGTGGGGGTGGAAGAATGGGGGAACGGGGGGACTTGAACACTATTTTGGGCGGGTTTGAACGGAGTTTAATGTTGTATAGGCAGACGTGATGGGGATGAGGGAGGGTTTTTGCAGAGGGGAGGGGTGGGGGAGGGGAGGGGGGGGGGGGGGGGGGGGGTGGGGGGGGGGGCGTAGGGGGGGGGTGGGTGGGGAGGGTGGGGGGGGGGCGGGCGGAGGGGGGAGGTGGGCGGGGGGTGGGCGGTGGGGGGGGGGGTGGGGGGGGTGGGGGGGGGGGAGGGGAGGGTGGGGGGGGTGGGGGAGGGGGGGGGGGGGGCGGGGCGGGAGCGAGGGGGGGGGCGTGGGGTGGGGTGCAGGGGGGGAGGGAGGGAGGGGTGGGGGGAGGGGGGAGTGGGGGGGGAGGGGCGGGAGGGGGGGGGGGCAGGGGGGTGGGGGTGGGGGGGGGGGGGAGGGGGGGGGGGGGAAGGTGGGGGGGCGGGGAGGGGAGGCGGGGGGGGGGTGGGGGGGCGGGGGGGGCGGGGGGGAGGGGGGATGGCGGGAGGGGGGGGGGGGGGGGGGGTGAGGTGGGGGGGGGGGTGGGGGGGGGGAGGGGGCGGGGGGGGGGGAGGGGGGGGCGTGTGTGGGGTGTGGGGGTGTGGGGTGTGGTGTGGGGTGTGGTGTGGGGTGTGGGGGTGTGTGTGCGGTGTGTGGTGTGTGGTGGGGTGTGGTGTGTGGTGTGGGGTGGTGTGTGGTGAGTGTGGGGGGGGGGTGTGTGGTGTGTGTGGGGGTGTGTGTGGGGGGGGGGGTGTGTGTGTGCGGGGGGGGGGGTGTGGTGTGTGTGGTGTGTGTGTGTGTGGTGTGGTGTGGGGTGTGGGGGTGTGGTGTGTGGTGTGTGTGGTGGGGTGTGTGGAGTGGGGTGGTGAGTGGTGTGTGTGTGGGGTGGGGGTGTGGGGTGGTGTGTGTGGGGGGGGGTTTGGCGGAGGTTTGACGGGGACTTTGGTAGCTTAGTGTATCTAACTGGGTCCTTTGGACTTTTTTTTTTCTTTTTTTCTCTTTTTCTCTTTTTTTTTTCTTTTTTTTTTTTTTTTTTTTTTTTTTTTTTTTTTTTCTCCCGTACTTATTTTTTTTTCTTTTTTCTTGCCTCCTTTCTTTTCTTTTTTTTTTTATTTTTTTTTTTTTTTTTTTTTTTTTTTTTTTTTTATTTCTTTTTTTTTTTTTTTTTTTTTAATTTTTCTTCTCTTTTTCATTTCTTTTCCCCTTTTCTTCGTTTCTTTATTTTTTTCTTTTCTTTTTTTGTTTTTCATTTTTTTTTTTTTTTTTTTTTTTTTTTTTTTTTTTTCACTTTTTTTTATTTTTTTTTTTTTTTTTTTTTTTTTTGTTTCTTTTTTTCTAGATGAAAAAATGTGTCTTTTTTCTGACAAAAAATTGTACACAGTAAAATTTTAGGCTTGGGTGTCACCCCATAGCGACGCCACTGGTAGTCAGCTCATCATTCTACAGATTAGGCATATATATTTTTATATTTCTTTAAATGGGGTTTCTTGTTGACTTGATCTGTTTGAGTAGTGGCTTTGCTAGAATATATGCTTTAAATTAGTTTAATTTTGATACATGTTAACAAATATTTCTCTAGTCAGTTTTGATGTGGGTACTTTAAAAAAAAATTATTTCGTTATCAGTAAAGTTAAAATAAGGTATTGTTCGTATATATGTTCTAGTCAGTAACCGCTCTTTACAGATATCCAGTCGTTGAATATAGTTTTGGTTTTGTTAGAAAGGAGAAATTATTGTTAAATATAATACAGGCTTCTGCATTCTATTTAAAATTAATTAAGTAGGCTATTTGCTTTTTCTTTGAATGATTAACTAGTTTAAAATTGTACGAACCATTATCCGCTTGAACACCAACAGTACAAAGGCCAGCAGCAAACACAACTAAATGAAACAGCGTATTCATAATGGATGTTTCACTCTCCAGATTCCCAATCCATCTCAACGCTGTGTTATATACACAACAGTAAATGATTTAATTATTTGCCAATGTCGCCAATCTGTTACACACTCGTTAAAGTTTTACAGAATACCGTTTATTTGACATTGTAAACAGCTACAAACGAATTAATGTGATTATATTATTTATGTCTTAAGGACAATAATTGGTGACAATTTAGGATTTACAACGAGCCAGATGGCAGCTAGCTCATTGCTGACGACTTAACTGTGACTTGACCCAACCCAACTTACAACGAAAACAATCATCAATATACATAATTCCCGTCGTCTGTATGTATGTATGTATGTATGTATGTATGTATGTGTGAATGTAACGGATATGACGTCATAAAATATTTTTAGGTTATGTTAGGTGGCGCTGTGATCGATTTAGTATAAACATATTAAATGAAGTCATTGTTTTATGCTTATATGATAATTTTTGAAAAGGGAACGATGTAAATATTATTTGTGGATTTATAATTGTTATGAAATACTCTGTGTACATTTCAGCAAGTTTAATAGTTCGTATTTATCAAACACGGATAAGTTACTTATGTTAATTGTGTATATTGATTCCCACTGTCTGCATGGATTGTATAAAAATATTATATGACGTCATTGTTATAAGCTTATATTTTAATTTTTGAATAGGAACGATGTACAAATAGGATTTGAGGACGTATAATTATTATGAAATATTGTGTGTGCATTATTCCATACATACATACAGACAACCCGTCACTAAATAATTAGCGGCATATGATACGCCGCGGGTCAGCTCAAATCCTATTTGTACATCGTTCACGTTTATTTCCAAATAAAGCTCGCCCAAATTTAAGGAGTAAACAACAGATTTTCCTTAAAGCCTCCTCTTTTTTCCAACATGATTCCATACTCATACACATAACAGACACACACACACACACACACACACACACACACACACACACACACACACACACGGTCGCACACACAACACCAACATTTAAATGTATGTTCGTTGAGACGTATGTATGCATGTATGTTTGTATGTATATATGTATGTTTATATATGTATGTATGTATGAATATATGTATGTTTGTTTGTATGTAAGTATGTAGTGAGTATGTTTAAGTTTTTGTATGTATGTATAACTGTATTATTATGATAAAATTACAAACATTATTTCCTGACATTATTTATTTTAGAACGACTTAACTGTATCAAAGCATTTGTTGAAAACATTTGTGTACCGAAAATTATGTGGCATTTGATAATTATTTATAACGCTATATTTCTTAACAATTTTATGGCTGTTCACTTAGATTTCCTTTGAACGTATGTCGCATTATCGGATTTAAATATTCACTATGGTCAATGTTCACAATCGTGTACAGTTATTAAATGCTTACGTGCAACTTTGTCAAGGTTCGAACTCTTTGGGTTTCAAAATAGATTTAATTGGAATTATCAGATTATATTATTGACGAAACATAAGAACAGTGCTATTGCTACTGTATCTTTAGGCCTAAAGTTACTATATAATATAATGTCTATAGAGCAACGGTGGCCAAACGGCGGCTCGAGAACGACATATGGCTTTCATGTGTGCGCATTGCGGGTCGCATACAATTTAATAAAAAATATGTTACTGGGTTTACTGGGAAATTTCCAAACTAGATTTAATGACTCATTGTGATGCAATGAAGCTCTCAACAATTATTTTTTTTTAAATGTTTCATTTTTTCTAGTTACACATTTCTGGCCATCCCTGGTATAAACTAAACTGTAACGTTATGCATTAGGAATATATTATTTTAATTAACGATACATTTACAAAAATGTATATGATAATCAAATTATAAAAAAATAAATAGCATACAAGTATTTGTCAGTTACAGTGCTAATCACAAATACCATGAATCCAAGTAGAACGTATAGTCAAGGTTAATTTCGTTCTATAACTGTGACGTAAATAAAACGTTTAATAGCTAGGGTTTAGAAAAAAGCGTAGAAACATTACTTCCGTATTTTTAATGAACGTTTATATCGCAAGGGATTTGATTAAATCACTGATCACTAATTTTCCAATTTCTAGTGTAGCTAGAAACATAAAACTTCGGAAATTTGTTGAGAAAAATTTCGAGATGGAAAAGGGCGAATTTTAAGGTTAAAATATGAACTATATACACATTTTTAAAAAAAAACTTTGGCTACTGTGTAAATCGACGAATCTTGACCAAACTAGGTATATAAAAAATTGATGGTCACATTAATTTCATTATTTCCATGCTTTCATAGCCATGGGGTCTTAATCTTGTTTTCATAAATGTTTAAGACTTTTCAGCTAAATGATTTTACACAAATTTTACATATACTGACAAATAAATATATCCATCATGATCCAGATGAACTCGATAGCTGTTTTGATTTTTAGCATCTTACACCGATCGGGCTGGGTACCAACATGTAAAGTTGTTTTTCTTTCTTATTCAATATGTATAATTATAATTTTATTCATCGGTTTACTATAAAACCTTGGACGGTTACTGAATGCGCGTCTCATACAAAAAATATTTTTTTAAAAATTAATGGTTTCTGGCATAATTTTCAAAAATGTCATTGTTTATCAAGAGCTATATAAAAAAGGAATTAAAAGGATTTTTAAAAATACTGACAAATATAACCACCATGATACAGATTAAAATTAACATTTGTTTTGAACTCTACATATTTCACCAATTGGGTCCATCGGTGAAAGATATAAGGTTCAAGGCAACTGTTTATTTCAATCTGTATCATGATGGATGTATTTGTAAAATGATTGATTTCATTTTTGTTGGGGTTGGAACACTCCGTGAAGTTTCGGAACACTCTGTGAAGTTTTGGAACGCTCTGTGAAGTTTTGGAACGCTATCTGAAGTTGTGGAACGCTCCGTGAAAGAATAGTTCGTTTACGAAAAGGGGTGTTCTCTTCGCTGCTCGGACCATGAGTATGGCAAGTGGACCTGACCGTAGCCCGACACCGACAACCATTTGCAAGCAATGACATAGTCTGATTAGGTGTTAGGTGCTAGGCATATATGAATACAGCCGCTGCACAGTTCTTAGGCAGAAAAAAAAGTAATGGGGGTGAGACTGCAATCAGGCTTTTAAAAAGGTAAATGCATAAAATAAAAACAGGGTATTAGTAGGCCTGACAGGACGTAACACAACAGCGACGTTTCGGCAAAGAGCCTTCTTCAACGGACAAATAGTACACAAATGAAACGAATAAAACGAAATAATAGAAAAAAACACTTAGCTGCGGTGAAATCCAAGTAGTCCAGTAGAGATAAAGCAAGGAGAGAAAAGTAAGAGCTTAAATAGGAAAGGAAAGGGTGGGTGTGGCCAATCAATCAGCTTGTCAGTGCGAACACAACGTTGATCCCATGTGGTGTAAGAGTCCCATATTCATGGATTAGTCTATTCTCCAGACTGACCCGGCCGGGTGTGTTTGTACAAGAAACCAAGGCGGTGACAGACATGTCATCGACGCCCATGTGGTCCCGTCCATTGAAGTGTCGGGAGACAGGACACTGTTTGTCTTGTTTAATGGCACGTACATGTTCCGCGATACGGCAAGAGAGTAACCTCCCCGTTTCACCAATGTACTTCAAAGGACAGCGCTTACACACGATGGTGTAGACCACATTGCGGCTAGTACAAAGATAGCCATTCCTAATCTTGAATGTCCCCTTAGGGAAGACAATCTGGTCCGTCTGGGTAACAAAGGGACATGTCTTGCAGCGATTACGACCACATGGCTTAGTGCCCAGATTAGGAATGGCTATCTTTGTACTAGCCGCAATGTGGTCTACACCATCGTGTGTAAGCGCTGTCCTTTGAAGTACATTGGTGAAACGGGGAGGTTACTCTCTTGCCGTATCGCGGAACATGTACGTGCCATTAAACAAGACAAACAGTGTCCTGTCTCCCGACACTTCAATGGACGGGACCACATGGGCGTCGATGACATGTCTGTCACCGCCTTGGTTTCTTGTACAAACACACCCGGCCGGGTCAGTCTGGAGAATAGACTAATCCATGAATATGGGACTCTTACACCACATGGGATCAACGTTGTGTTCGCACTGACAAGCTGATTGATTGGCCACACCCACCCTTTCCTTTCCTATTTAAGCTCTTACTTTTCTCTCCTTGCTTTATCTCTACTGGACTACTTGGATTTCACCGCAGCTAAGTGTTTTTTTCTATTATTTCGTTTTATTCGTTTCATTTGTGTACTATTTGTCCGTTGAAGAAGGCTCTTTGCCGAAACGTTCGCTGTTGTGTTACGTCCTGTCAGGCCTACTAATACCCTGTTTTTATTTTATGCATTTACCTTCTTAGGCAGAGCATCAGATATAATGCCGATGATCAAAACCAAATTACCCGTTGATGGTGGGGTTATCTGCAGCTACTGTTTCGCTCCCCCCCCCCACTAGCTAATGCCAGTGAGCGTTACCGGTAAAGGGCCAGGAACGCCAGTACGGTTTAGTAAAATTTGCCGCTCAGATCTTAGCGGACGCCAACTCTGAGAAACCTTCCAATAAGGGTAACACTATAGGTAGGTCATTCATGATTCCCCGCCACGTATGTGACGTATGCTGAGCCAGGGTGGCGCCGAAGTTGTAACGAGTCGAATTAGGAAATTCCACCCCTCCTGCTGAGCATTGTTCCCTTTAAGCTGCATGACTGCGCGGCGACGCAGCTATCTGGCAGATATCGCGCAGCAGTTTTGAGTTAAAGCGCAGCAAATTTCGATAGGGAAAGAAATATAATTTATGGGCCTTTGCCAGAAAAGTTAGTAGCGACTTTATTTCTTATTCTACCTGGGACTCAGTCGCAGCTTTTGTTAAAATTATATTAAGAAAACAAGTTTAAATGTCAAGAATGTATCTTCCATCTCTCACACATAGTAAAGAGACTTAAACAACCAGCATACAACTCATTCGTCTAACGCTAGTACAGGAAAAAAATCCAACACTCCCTTAAATAAATAAAAATAATTGACATTGGTGATTACCTTGAAAAATAACAAAGACTTTGATATCCCTCACCGACTACTTAAAACAAAGACTTTGATGTAACGAACAAGACGGGTGATGTTTTAATTAAATTAGTATTTAAAAATGATTTACGAACATACGACGTATATATATGTTCCAGGCATGTGTGAAAAATGGCAATCTGCAGAAGTATGAAATTTGTAAAAACTTTGCATACTTTTCCTAGACATTCCATAGTGTCCTATAGTAACATTGATACAGGTTATAGTATGGTATAAGGCATAGGTGTGAGCTCCCAATCTACTATTACTATTATATGTACTTGACTAAAAAAAACATTCAACTAACGCTTCCAACTGATTATTATTTGTAATCAAAACAATTGTATTTGTATTGGGGGGAGAGTGTGGTGAAAGGAGGGTTTTGAAATAACAACTCAGTTGGCCTTGGATACCTGGAGCAGGATTTATTTAGATGACACTGAGGTCAGATGACTTTCACGGCACTTTGCTTTACAAGCGATGTTGAGAAACGTACAAGTACTGACTGAATACTGTAAAGAACAGTACGCTTGTATAATGACACAGTCAATAAATATGTTTAAAAGAGCTCAGAGACCACAGTTCGAACTGTTCTTGTGTCATTGATGAAGTAGTTGGAGAACTTGTCGAATTAAGCAAGCTATTACAAAGGAAATTTCTAACGACCATCGAGGCATACCAGTTTGTAAAAGGAAGGGTCAATGACCTAAGAGGACAACACCTTGGTGAAAGTGTTCATTTTTTCTGCAGAGGTCGCTAAAATGCTTTTAGGCTGTAAGAATGAAGACATGAGTCACATCCTCAAATTCGTTGAATGTCTTGTTTGCACTTGGACTCTCGTTTTCTTGAAAGCGACTTGATGCTATGGCGTATATTTGAGTTGTAAGCGTTAGTCGACGCGTCAAATTTTAATTTTGGACAAGCAGAAATTGGTGTATTATTTTCTAAATACAAGGCACTCTTTAAAACCATGAGGACATTTTGTGCTACATTTATTGCATGGAGGGCTTATTGTGAACTTGGATTCAGCTTAATGAATTCTATAAAAATAAAATCTAGAAATAGGTTGGAAGAGCTACAATTAGACTTGCTAATGAGGCTTAAATCTTGTCAGAATGATGGGCATCAGATCAACCTTGACGAAGTCTATAAAAGACGATCTCGTGAAAGACAGACGCCAGAGTGCACTCAGAGTAGAATAGTGGCATATGGGTATGTTAGGATTTGATTGCTTTATCTTCTTATCTTATCTATACAGAACGCTCCTTCTATGCAGAAGATAGTTGCGTCCACAGACCATGACAGATGATCTGTTGGCAAGTGATGCAGCATTCACTGGCCACGGCTTGTGGGATCCACGCATTACCCAGCCGCCTAACTACATGTTGTTAGGTACCCATTTCGGAGCGGGTGACTCAGGACGCCCTAGGCCCGGAACAAACCCTTGCCTTCACACGGATTCGAACCCGTGTCCATCGGTACAGACAGTCCAGTGCGCTGCCGCTCGACCACCGCGTCCCATGCTTTATACATGATAAATACCGCTGAACAGAAATATACATTTCTAACTCTTGTGTATTTAATTGTAATTTCTATATTATTTTGATAACCATTTTGTCACATAAAGTATATCGGTCCAATTGATGAATGTATTTTTGTGGGATGTCAAACATTTTGAACACTAAAACAATACACTGTCAAACTTAAAAATTAGTTTTTTTATTTTGCACAACAACCGCAGACCTAGAGGGAACATAGCTTGTGAGGTAATTATAGTGTGTGCATGTCCTGGATGCCCAAGCGGCCGCTTCAGAAGCGAATTTTCGTGGGGAGAGGCATCTGTTTGGTTCCTTGGGAGGGAACATGGCGGCTGGGAGGGTTTTCAGGGAACACCCTTTAAGAGCAGTAGCTTGGGGCGTTTGACTTACTTACAATGTAATGTCCTTATGTTCTTAGACAGCTCATTGGTCGGATAATTTTGTTTAGGTTGTTTCGGTATGTTTCAGATCATTTAAAATCTTAAAATTTATAAAGACACACATGGTAGTGTGGGGCTGGGGTGATTTTGCGTTTTAAAGGTCTTTTCACTCTGCCTTGTTCTTCTTGCCCTCTGATGGCAATGTGAGTCTCCATCGAGGTAGTCTCAAGACGTCCATGCCAAGTGCATGGCATATGAAGGATCATCTTCTTTAAAATGAGAGTATTGTTTACAGTATTACATAACCCGTGCCCACTGTGAGTCTTATATAATTTAGATTTTGTACACAGATATTCAAAAACAATCTAACGCCATAGAATTGGCATTTATATGTCTATATATGTTTCATGTTTTATTTGCCGGTGACAGAAAGAATAAGCAATGCGTAACAACCTAATGCTCTTATGAGAAATGACTAGTCTGATTTTTTACTGGCTAGATTCATCCAGCGGGATTCGCCATAATGATTATAATCCAAGGTTGATGTAAAAATCCCAGACAAACGTGGTGCATCTACATAACTGTTAAGCCAGTTCTGCAGTTTATAAATGTTTCATAAATATAATATTTTAATTTAATTTGAATTTTTAAATTTAATTAGTGTAATCTATATATATTATTCTCTTCATGGTCGACCATGGAGGCAAGAAGCTGCAAGTGTGTGCAACAGAGTATGACGAAAGACCCTCGCTCGGGTCAACTAAACACAGTTAATGGTTGACAAGCGAAGGTAGTGGAGGAGTGACCAACAATGGCTCTTGCATTTCACTAGCGTTGTTCCTTCACAGAAAACGTGAGATTCGTATGTATGGTTTAACACGTCGCCTCCATACGAGGAAGGTCTGGGTTCAAGCCCCGGCGAATATATATATATATACTTTTTTTAAATGTTGTTTTTGCCGTCGGTCTTTTACTCTGTATTACATAGCATACGCCTCAGACTGGCTCATCGTAGACAGTGCAATGAACGATTGGGGGGTGAGAGTATAGACACAAAAAGCAGCACCAAGTAAATAAAAAATAGCGAGCACAGGTAAAATACATGACACTTAGGTTGTTGTCACCCATCTCCATTTATTACTACCATCCCTTAAACATAATTTGTTTGGCCGATCCTAGTAGGGTCGTCATATTAAGGGTTGTTAATTGCATGTTTGTTGTTTGTTTGTTTGTTTTTTGTTTTTTGGAAAACCGATTATCGATTATGTAACTCCGATTTTAAACAGATTATCGTTTTACAGCTGACTTCATAGAAGTTACGTGTATCAATTTCGCTGCAAATGTCTCGAAAATAAACAATGAGTTGGCAGTTCCCTCAACGACGTTCACTCGCGTATGTTTTGATTTTCGTGCTTGTAGTTTGTGTCCGTTCTTCTCAACTTTCTTGCACTCTCCAATGAGCACGTTGCGGGCGTATCTACGCCGCGGGGCGTCTATTTATTTATGATACTTAAGATTAAAATGTTGGCAACACAAGTTATTAATGCGTTGTTCAGTGAATATTTTAAATTACACTTAAAAACGTTCTATTAACACTGGAAGCTCCTATTTAAATTTGCCAAGAACAGCGCGATTTTAAATGTGTTTGTACCGGTGCTTTGGGGTGCAGCGCTGACGTGCAATAACATTCTGCACATCATATATTACAATTAATTATTATAAATATTATAAAAAGCCCAAGTCATCTGGCTCATTGGATGTGGAACGCTACGACGTCCTTGTTTTCATCATATATTTTAATACAAGGTGTGTCTCGGGAGTCACTCAAATTATTATAAATTAAGATTCTCGCTGTAAAAAATATGTGATGTCATGTTCTAGCTATATTTTAACTTTGGAAAGGTACGATGTTAAGAAGAGTATTTGAGATTGTTAATTTACAATATTTTGTACATTCCAGTGAGGTTAATATTTCGTATTTATCAAACAAAGATAAGTTATTTGGCTTTGACCAAAAAAAGTTGGCTGTAGGTGCCTACAACAGGCCCGGACTTAACAGACTCAGGGCCTAGGCACTTGACATTCTGGGCCAAACATCTCGAGGCTATTTTGGAAAGTTTGCAATTTAAATTTCACTAGTAAGAACATACAATTTTAATGACTTTAATTAATAACTTTAATAACATCAGAATACTACAGTCTAACTACTATACTTACGTTATTGAATAAAATTTATAGAATCCTACGACGAACTTCTTTTGTGCAAAAGAACGACTGACGTCATCATTCGTAAATTGAGCCTCTTTTCTCTATGTTTGATCTTACGAATAATTCTTTACTCTCTTTCACGCTGCGAACGACTCCGTTCTGCTGAGCTGATGACGCTGGTGTGCACAACGTATTCGCGAGCGCAATTCTACGTTTGATAAATGTCACAAAGCTGGGGCGCAATGAGCCAATGTCGAGGTTCGTGTTTCACATTGCTTTATGTTCGGCTCAAAATAGTGACATCGGATAGATACGATGTTCTTTAATGCGTACTGACGCTTGGAGAGGAAACGTCGGCATCATATATTTTGATTTCACGCTTTTTTAACTAGGTACTCCAAGGTACTTCGTCTAGCATCCACTCTGCAAGATCGTAACTTAAAGAATTAGATTACAGATTTTACTATCAGAATACGCTAGTAGCTGTTACAAAGTTTCAGCTAATAATGTTTTAAGGTAGCTCGTTGCAGTCAGACACTGTTTTTGCAGTTGCCTTTGACGGTCAACTGGCGGCATCACTGCACATGCAGCGGTTATTTCATATAAGAATATAACAAACAGAGTGTCATGAAACAATAGAACTTTGTTTATTATTTGGGATAATGGTTTTATGTTTCAATTTGTTGTTATCACTCCTATTATTTGTTCAAATGTTCAGACACTTTCGGTTTTCCTCACATTTTTCTTAATTCAAGTAGTTTCTCTTGTTTCAAGTAAATCTCTGTGCTAATTACATATAAACTACCATCATAGGCTTAATTTAGAAAGCACAACAATATGATAGTGTTACCCTGGTCAGACGTGATGCGTCTCTGTTCCGTACTGCGTCCCTGACACACTGGCTCCCAATATCGGTGGCTCGGCTTCGATCGTTGGCACCTGTCTTCTCTCTTGCTCCTGGCTTCCTATTTCCGATCTTACGTTTTCTGTCACTATGTTGCTGACAAAGGTATGGCGGTGAAATTGTAGAAGGCCATCTAGTTAAAGGCATTAATACGAACTTAATGCAAAACCTTTGGCAGGTCCCACATACAACTATCTGTGACATTTCCTGGCTCTGGTCAAGTCTTTCGACTTAAACATGTGCTCCGGTCCTGTCACATTATCTGTAATCTGACACCCAAATCTCGGCTGGCGTGGTGTCTTATGTCCTGCGTGTGGTTGGCGGAGAACGTCAGGGTCGTGCAGTCTGCTGGTTGCGTGAATCTGTCACAACCACTTGATCTAGGCAGTGTATGCAATAATTGTTGTTAAAAATAATATTATTCTACTGTTATTCTCTCGATAATGCTTTTGATAATGATGCAGGCTTTTGGCTTATGTAAGATCCACGACGGGGCCCCTGGCTGGCTGGGGCTAGGCGGGCTTGTGGCCTAGGCGAAATCCGGCCCTGCCACAAAACACTATTATAGAAAGTTCTTTGTCGTACATTTCAGAAGTTTAATATTTCGTATTATTAACACATTGGACACTGTTAAATGGTCTTTGAAAAAAAGTGGGCGCCGCAGGCGCCAGCGCCAGTCCAGCACTACTTGTTTTCTAATATATTGATATGCTCTTGTTCCCTCCTTACATACAATATAAGTACATCTGGGTAAATTAGTATAGTTCATTTATTTGTAATATTTATGTTTCTTTTTGATAACATTTTAGTAAAGTTAGTTTTAGTTATCATTTACTTTTTTCATGGCACACTATAACAATTGAAACTCAACCGCGAACAAACACACAATAAAATATTTTAATACGATAAAATATTAATGTTTAATCTTAAAACACCGTTTTGCTTGTGGTACGCACAATTAAAATACAAAAGTATTTTGAAAATTAGTCTAATTCAAATTTATCTTTAATTGTGGTTACTCGATTCGCGATATAAGATAGCGAATAACTTTGAAATGTCTTCTTCATTAAACCGATATACGTTGTAGAAATAATATACACCAACGACTAATTTAATGATGCTCTGCAGTTGCTTTGTCTGCTACAATACGCTTTATACTGCAGTGTAGTTTATTTTCCGCTAGAAGTTTCGTAAATTCAAATCTGCCAAGTTTTAAAATTTCTTTACTTGAATCGTTAATGAAATCTTTCAAATTTAATGTGATAGATGGTCCTTTTTTTAAACAAAACTATAGTAATATTAAAATGTGCTGTGATCAACCTAATAGTAGTGAAGAAGAGGTATGCAGTGTATTATGTCTAAAAAAATATAATAATTTTAAAAAAAAATTTAATGTATTTTTTTTTATACTTTTTATTAAAATAAATCTGATTATTTTTTTGTATTTGTGATAGTTATAAAGTATAATTTTATTAGCATGCTGGAAAAAAATAAACTATGTACGATCATCTTTAAGTCTGTGTTATTGGGAAGTACCGGTTATTAAAATGGATCCTTTGATTAGGAGTTTTTAATAAAATGTGAATGTATTTTATTTTCTTTTTTTCAAAAGCGTTCTATAATTAAGACTTAATCGCTAGTTAGTTATTCATTACCGTTAAGAATCATTAGACTACGAACTTATGAAATATGTATCTTATTTTTTGCGACTTTGTTATGGAAAAACTGATAAAAACTATACTTAATATTCCTCCTGTCTAGACAGACATTAGTTGTCATTATTTAATTCTAAATCTTATGATTTGAATACTAATTATCATGTCGCTAACATTTAGATACTAAATTTAGCATGTCATAACATTTAATAATACATACATAATAAGAAATGTGATAGTTGTTTTAGAGACTCTTTGCAAAACATAAATGTCACATACAAACCTATCTTATTTTTAAAAAAGATGTTATCAACATATGATGTGCCCAGTAAATCTATAAAAACTGTGATAAGAATTATCAATATTTTGTAATTGCATTAACTAGAAAGACGAATTTGTTTTTTACATAAGAAAAGCAAATAAATTATCACAACATTCTAAGTATTTATTTTAATGTAATGATACGTTTCATATGCACTTTTTACATTTTACTTGTTTATGGCACTAGGGCTGTTCAATAGTGTTGAAATTTGCCGGGTACGGTGTACACCGGGATTAAAACACTGACAGAATATACCGGGATAATGTGGCCTAAGCACCATATACGGGTATTAATTCCTCAGGTCAGAAATATACCTTTTGGATCAATGTGGAAACTTTAGTAAAAACACAAGACTGAATGATATTTGGACATTTTTATTGGGGGTTTTAGTTTTGTCGAGTTGTTCAATCATTTTCAGTAGGAACGAAGTTTTTATTTACAACAACATCAAAAAAACATGAAAATAATTTCTTTTATTCCGATGTTACAGAAGAATATATGGAATCACGTTTTTTTAACATTTAATGGTTAAAGTGATACTTCAAGCAATACGTAAATTGATTATTATTTTTTTTTAAATATTTTAGCGCGATAAGGGGACTATAGTTATAGCTTTTCAAAGGTTGTGACTCATTATTTCGTGGACTCACTATTAATCAACTCATTATGTTAACATATTTTGAGTTTGGACACTAATGATTTTAAAAAATTAATGAATGAATTCCGAAGATGTCTGTTTTTTTATCCGCATAATTTTAAATTTTACTGTCAACCACGTGTAGGCATATCTTTATTTGGTTTTTGAAATCAACATTTGGGCTTTCCTTTTAAAATCTATTGTATGTACGTGATCTGCAAAATCGTTAAACGAATAGGACAAGTCTAAAAGTTTGGGAAACCATCGTTTGATTCCCATGTTGCTTGTGTATTTCCGACCTTGTAGTCGGTTTGCTTTGCGGGTTTAAGACTCATTCAAAAGAAACTTTGCTCAGTAGCGCACTTAATTTAAAATTCTATATATCACTCGTGAGTCTGCTATATGTGTTTGTTTGAATTGTTTGCTTATGAAAACATTTGTTATTGTTTAAACCACTCTCCCATATGTAGGAGCTATATTTTGCAAGAGACTATCGACGATAAAAATGATATAACAACTTTATTCGACGATGTACTGTAGATTTATTTTTTCTGTAACATGTGTATACCGTTATATTAAGAAACAAAAAATATATTATGGCCAGGAACCCAGTGAGTAGACTTTTTTTTAACATCGGCGTTCAAACATGCGGATTTATGTTGAAACTTGAAGTTTATGTTTTCCAAGTATTTAGAAGTTTAAAAATTAGTGATAGAGTGAACGAACTAAATCTGATGTAAACTTTCTTTACATATGGCAAAACTGATGTTCTTATTCGCTAGTTATAACCCTTGCTATTGAACTTTCACTTTAAGTACAGTTATAAGAGCTAAATTACATGACCATACAGTTTGACCTATGTATTCGTTGTTGTAGTGAGTAGCACTGTACTGGCAATATCGTGTCTGCTATTTTTTTAGTTTTAGAATTTGATTACATTACATATTTGAAAATATTTTTGTATTCTAAAAAAATAATTTTAAAGATAACGTCAAGTTTAGTTTTATAGCAGGGCTGGTAGACTGTAGAAAATGAGAGCCTTTAGCAATACAAAAATATTTGAGAGTTGATTGAATCCATGGAGTCATTAAAAGTGTTTGGAAACTTCCAGTAATACTGTAACAATTTTTTTTCATCGATTTCTGGACAGCAAAATGAAACAGGGAGCATATGGGGTTTGCGCAGCCGTTTGCAGATGTTCTAAGAGCGAAATCTTATAATGCTAGGCTAAAAATAAGTAGAAATAGCCTATACTTATGATTTTTATTAAATATAGATAATTATTACTAAATTATTTTGTTTTTAAATAAACGAGTTCTTACGTTCCAGAAGCTGCATTAGATGTAATGATAATAATTTTAAGGTTGTGCAAGATTGTTTATTGAGGATTAATTTACACGACGAAGCGTTCCGTCTCTTGCATTGGTGAATAGTTAACATTTACACCAATGTTGCGACAAGTCAAGGAAAGTAAGTGAAACGATGAAAGTGTTGCGACTAAAAGTTATTCAATAATTAACAAATTGTAAAATATTTTTCGGTTCAATTATTGTTATAAAAATTATTGATACTGTTAGATCATTCTAAAATGAAAACTGGTACACAAAAATGTTGTAATTTAAAATATTGCAGGTATAATACATACAAAATCATAAACATATCACTAATACTTAATACAAAATCTACATGCAGTCAGAAATACATACTTACATATAACAAATAATACTACTATAATAATAATAATACATACCTAATATCATACATACTACATAAAACATATCATACTTAGATAATATACCATATTATATGGAGGTTTTGCTGTGTTGAATAGTAATCAATATATTTTGAGAATGTTACTATTAGAATTTTAGACCATTGGGGGCTGGGATAGCGTGACTTGAGTGGACAAAGATTTAGGAATTAATTGATCGGGGTCATGGAAAATTTATTAGGTCGTACAACTTACTTAAGTCAAGTGATACGTGTCAGGTGCCAGATGGACGTGGAATGTATGATGCGAGCAGTGCAAAGGAAGTGGTAATGGGGTGACAAAATCAAATTAAGAGTTGCAGAGACACATGACCAGTTGAATAGCAATAGTAACGGTTAGGGCATTAGGACGGGGTACCACACGCGGTGGCAGGCCAATATTTACAGCAAACCTAAGGCGACTCTCTCTTTTTAGAAGATCACGTCACAGAGTACATATGTTTGAGTTCTGAGGTGTTAGACTGATTGATTCGAGGAGTAGCTGAGAAGAGTGTTCTCATGGTTGGTACTTTGTATAGACAGTTGAAATGTTTTTTTGTATATAGTCAAATGCTTTTATTTTAACTTATAGATTATGATAGTAGATCAGGGTGTGCAATATTTTTAATGTCTTTCGCTAGTAGGTATAGCGGAGATAGCGGTTAGGAGCTAACCTATAGCAGACCAGACAGGAGACGAGCTGCTTTGAGACGGGGACACGGGACCCATTTCACGTGGCGAAAACTGTGGAAGGAAACTGTGAGTAGAAAGGATGTTCATCATTCCACATAGTGAGTTTTACGGATGACCTCGGAAAGAATGCCACACGAATTGGGGAGAGCTAGCCTGACTGGGAGCCAGATTGAGGGCAGTGACGTAGAGAGTAACAGTAATCATTGGCAATAGTTTACGAGGGGAGTGGGCTCAAACGTGAATCATTGTTAGATTCAGTAGTTTGTCTTATGTAGTGTATTGTCCA